>CM065392.1:2707500-2895000 GCA_033060915.1 Euryodendron excelsum | reverse complement strand
AAATGGAGAGGTCAACAGGTCGTTACAATGTGGCTAGTTTTGTGCCACATAATTTTATCTAGTCGTGTGATTTGAGAGGTTTTTAGCTTTTGCCACAGCTCTTAACACATTGGAGGCAACACGTATGGTCATCACAACAAATGCCAGTGGGACTCCAATCATTGATGAGGCTAATTTCCCAGTTACAAGGGAGGCCCACCAGAGTGCCCCCCCAAATCATTCAGTGGTCCGACAAAAGTTCTGCCAAGAACATCATAGACTTCATGCTCAACCACGAGGGTTTTGAAGCTCACCCCTATACATATGAGTATCTTGGTATTACCATCCCACCATTGTATTAGCCCTCCGTCTGTCATTTTCCCCTTGTGAGGGAAGCGCGTCCCCCAGGAAGAGTCTCCATTTAATGTGTGTATTGTTGCATGGCTAGCTACCAATTTATTTAGATAGTAAGGGTTCTAGTGTTGTGTATCGCCCTGATCGAGTGGCTCGCCAGTTTGGCTATAATCAGGGTGCTCCAAGCCAACTGCTTCCTTGCAAGAATTATACTAAAAGCTTCATTTGTTTCTTGCAAGGCAATTATGCAGAAGTTTATAAAGGCTATTCCTCCCTTGAGATACCCTCATTTAATCAGATCAGCCATTTACTCCGAATCAGCAGCTGTATTGATGCTTGAACCCGGATGCTTTCGCCTCTTTTCCTAGGGGTCGCACCGTTCAAGTAGAGACGCGAGATATTATGAAGGTGACCTTAACATGGTTCTCCTCAAGGTGACTTGATCGCTCCTTAAAAGGGTGATACTTAACCTGAAGTGCACAGCCGCGATGTAGTAATAATTTCTCGTAAGTACAAGGTCGATCCCACAGGGAAGATGGTTTACATAAATAGGAAAACTTACCGTGGATCAAAAATCTTAGGAAAAACACTCCAATAAACAAAAATCTGATTTTAGTTTGAGAAAAGATTTGTTATCTAATTTAAACAAAGAAATAAAGAAAAGGTCCTGGGGTCAATCGATCCAATCAATTGCATCTCTTGAAATTCTGAAGGAGATAATTTAATAACTCAAATCCTTCGACTATGTCGTGAGTCTCGAATTCAGAAGATTTAACAATAAACCCAAGGGTTCTTCAAAACTTCAACTTCTAGAATAAATCAGGTTGTTAGAATAAAAAACGAGTACTATCGATTCGTGCAACGCATATACTGAATATAGATTCACGCATAAACGTTACCAAACATAATCAAACGTCTAGGTTTTCGAAGGTTTTTAGAACGAAGAAGAAGAAGAAAGAATAAACAGAAAATTTAACTTTAAAACCAAGAAAATACCTCCTTTGTTCATTCAAGATCTTTAATTAATCTTTACAATTGATCCCAAGATGAAATCTAGCTACTCATCATAATCATAGATATGTAAAGTTGTATGTAAATTTATTAAAAAAGCTGAGTAATCTGATAACAAGAATTAAAAACTGAATAAAAATTATGAATAAACTATTCTAATCTACTCCTAAAACCCTAGAAAAATGTCAATATTCAAATCCCCCCAAAATAACAACAATCTCAACTTATATAGGCAGTAGAAACCCCGCCGCACCATTTGAACGGCCTTTGAACGAACTTCGAACACCAAATTAACTGTTCGAAAGGACTTTTAACGCTCTGCGGAATGCTTTTATGCTTTCTGAATCTATCAAACGGTTTTCGGACCTAGTTTTGGCGTGACACTGTTTGACGTACCATTAGAACGCACTTCGAATGCCTGCCAACCGTTCGAACGCCACTATTCACTGTTCGAACTGTACTATTCACCGTTCAAACTGACTTCAGATGCTACTATTCACCGTTCAAAGTCACTTCAGACGTACTTCCGACACACTTCAGATACCTTCTCCAATTTAGCCCGAATTTCTCTTTTTTAGGCCAAAATTCCTAAAAACATACATAAGACTAAGTTAGTAACAAATTAGGACCAAAACAACATAATTAAACATATTCTAAGACTAACAAATAACTAATTAAAGCATATAAATTGCACTTTTAGAGCACAATCACACCCCCCAACTAACCTTTTGCTAGTCCTTACCAAAATACTAAAACCAAAAACATATCTCCACTTTCATAGGAGTCACAAGTGCATTTAGCATATGCACCAAGTCTTTAAACTTCTAAGTTACACCTAGTGGACGAGTGGTGTCTCGTGAGGGTTTATAGTGATGAATACCCACAAACATCCATCCACATAATGTCAATATGATATCAAAGAACATGAAACATGTATTAACCTCATTCAAGTCAAGTCTCAATCCACCTAGATCATGAATCATTGCAAGGTAAGGCATAAAATATCAAAGAAATAAAATACATTGAAGTGTACTATCAATGACATATAACTTTAATGTCTCAAACTCATGCAATTATGTCATTTATGCTTTGATCCAAGTTGCACAAGGCATACACTCAAATTTGAACATGAACACACAGGGTCTCTCAATGGAAAACTCATTTTAAGAGTAAATATACTGACATGCAAGTATAGCAATTCTGAATCAAAAATCGATAAGTTATAGGTGTATCGACTTGGCATAACTTTATGAAAGAATATTTACTGTTTAAGCACAATTAAAGAATTGACATTGATGACTTATACACAATTGAATTAAAGATTCATGTAATTCCGGATATTATGGCCATGTGAAAGAAGAGTCAAGATTGGGGACAGAAGAATAAATAATGAAACTTAACATATGCATTGCGCACTACACATGATGGTCAATAAACACACACTTCCTGATTCCCAACTTTATAATAATCTTGGACTTTTCAACTTCCTTCACTTCTTTTCATTTGAAATTTTTTTTTTTCTTTTCAATTCCTTTTCATCCTTTTCTTTCTTTCTCCATACACTTTCAATTTCACCAATACATAAGCAATGCACCAACTCTAGAATTTAGCATTGACACACTTTTAAGCTCATGTGTATACAAATATCGAGAAAGAAATATAAACATGAATGGCTCAATGGAATGAAATGGCCTCTACTTTTATAATCCAAAAATCACATCAAATCAAAACTTCAAGAGTGTATAAGATGTCAATAACTCCAACTAATACTCAGCATGTAAACCAAAATCAAGTATAATGAAGTTATTCAATGAATGAAAATCAATAAAAATAACCTTGAATAAATGTAAATCACTCTCAAAAGGCAATAAATAGGCTCTAAAGCTCATAAGATATAAAATCTCCACTTTATAAAGACATGCATGTATAAGAGAGAAACATAGAAAAATCATATAACATACTAGTGCACAACAATGTAAACTCTCTTTTATATTGGTTTTATAACAAAAACTTGCAATGCATCATAACATCTAAGGCGAATCAATCATCAACTCAAACTTAGTCCAATGCACAACTCAAAGTATCATCGACATCATAAGCGCATTGACATGAATATAAACATGGTTCCTCAAGATAATCCCCAACACTTCCAATCGTAACAATAAACATAAAGAGTATATAGAAAAGTGTGAGAAATACAAACCAAAGTACTGAACCGTATGATACGTCAAACCTTTACCGAAAACTTCCAAGTGTCCAAACAATAAATCAATCATGAACTAATACCTGAAAATTACTCAATAAAGCATAACAAGGCTTGATAGAATCGAACTATTTTCAAATTTGTTTTATTTAAAAAAAATTTAATTAATTAATTAATTTTTTTATATAAACCAAAATGAATAAAACAAAATAAAAAGACTAATATTCTCCCTTCCCCCCAACTAGAATGATGCAATGTCCTCAATGCATTAAACAAAGAGAAACAAAAACATGAATGCATGAAAAAAGAATGGAAAAACCCGGTGGGACAACACCCTCCTCTAACTAGGGAATAACTCAAAAAATAAAATAAAATAAAATAAAACAAAAGAAAGCAAAAACTACCTAACTATTTCTACACTACCAAAATATACAAGAGAAGGCTATCCAACACCACATTGAGGGTGTTTACTTGTATGGAGCCACTTGCCATTTACCATGAGTAATGAGTTCACCATTAATAAATATGCAGAAGTACGAATACTATTGAACCCAAAATTAAACAAAACACTCATGCAAGTTTGTAAAAGATAAAGAATAAAAAAAGAATTTTGCATGATAGGGATGTTAAGGCTCAATTCATGTTGAATAGGAGTATGGGTTATCTCACTCTCCATTACTTCTTCCTTGGTCACCTTTTTTTTGTTGAGAGTCCTTAATTTCGGGCTCCTCTCTCTTGGGTTCCTCTCCCTCACTCTCCATTGTCCCTTCTTCCTTCACCTCTTCTTTAGGTATCACTTCCCTCAGTTCAGACACCTTAGGAAGAATAAGTATCTCTTCTTTAATCTCATCATCTTCATCATTCACCTTAAGAACGTCTTCCCTTGGATCAGACACCGCGGGAACATTGATATTCTCTATTTCAGGTTCGGTCTTAAGGGCGATAACAAAGAGACCTTGGTCATGACTACTCATATATGGAATTGGAAACATCTCATATGTAAGATCATCTCGAAGTTAAGCCGGAAGCTCTTCCTCCTCGTGATCCATTGGCTCGTGTGTTAATAGGGCTAATCGTTAAGTTATGTCATCTAATTCCCGACGCATTTGTGCAAGAGTGTCAGCTTGTACTCTGTTTTAGTAACCTTGAACCCTAAGGACATACCCATGTGATATGGCATGTAAGATGATTGTATGTTCTCTTGATTCTCTACAAAAGGTTGATAAGATAATGAAGGATATGTCTCGTAAGTAATGTAAGGTGAAGTAAAAGGTGTATATGAATCATAAACATATGGTGGAGACGAAGGTGGTGCATGGTAGTATGGTTGTTGTAGTGGTTGTTCATAAGAAGCATATGGTGAAGCTTGAGAGCTCCACTTCGAATAGTTTGGAGGTGAATAATAGTCTTGTGGTTGTGCCATGCACGAATCAGGACTTGCAGCAATAAAATTTCAAGGATAATCCGTGATTAAGATGTATGCAAGACCAACCAACAAGTATATGAAAACAACCTATCCTCCCAATCCCACAACAATAATGCACAAACCCAATGTAACCAAAAGAAAAACAAAAATAAGTACTCGAAAATAAATTATGGAACGAAGTTACCCAAAAGAGCTATTGAGTTCCCTCGTGTTTGTAGAATGATGGTGAAGTGCTTCCTCCAAAATAGAATTTTCAAGGCTCGTCCACCAACGTAAAACACAGCTTCCCCGGTAACAGCGCCAAAAACTTGATCGCTCCCTAAAAGGGTGATACTTAACCACAAGTGTACGGCCGCGATGTAGTAATAATTTCTCGTAAGTACAAGGTCGATCCCACAGGGAAGATGGTTTATGTAAATAGGAAAACTTACCGTGGATCAAAAATTTTAGGAAAAACACTCCAATAAACAAAAATATGATTTTAAATTAAGAAAAGATTTGTTATCTAATTTAAACTAAGAAATAAAGAAAAATTCTTGGGGTCAATCAATCCAATCAATTGCGTCTCTTGAAATTCCGAAGGAGATAATTTAATAACTCAAATCCTTCGACTACGTCGTGAGTTTCGGATTCGGAAGATTTAACGATAAAACCAAGGGTTCTTTAAAACTTCAACTTCTAAAATAAATCGGGTTATTAGAATCAAAGACGAGTACCATCGATTCATACAACGCATATACTGAATATAGATTCATGCACAAACGTTACCGAACTTAATCAAACGTCCAGGTTTTTTAAGGTTTCTAGAACGAAGAAGAAGAAGAAAGAAGAAACAGAAAATTGAACTTTAAAACCAAGAAAGTACCTCCTTTGTTCATTCAAGATCTTCAATTAATCTTCACAGTTGATCCCAAGATGAAATCTAGCTACTCATCAAAATCATAGATATGTAAAGTTGTAAGTAAATTTATTGAAAAAACTGAGTAATCTGATTATAGGAATTAAAAACTGAATAAAAATTATGAATAAACTATTCTAATCTACTCCTAAAACCCTAGAAAAATGTCAATATTCGAATCCCCCCAAAATAACAACAATCCCAGCTTATGTAGGTAACAGAAACCCAACCGCACCGTTCGAACACCACTATTCACCGTTTGAACTGTACTATTCATCGTTCAAACTGACTTCAAACGCTACTATTCACCATTCAAACTCACTTCAGAAGCACTTCAGACACACTTCAGACGCCTTCTCCAATTTAGCCCGAATTTCTCCTTTTTAAGCCAAAATTCCTGAAAACATATATAAGACTAAGTTAGTAACGAATTAGGACCAAAACAACATAATTAAACATATTCTAAGGCTAACAAATAACTAATTAAAGTATGTAGATTGCACTTTTAGAGCACAATCATGACTCTCCTCTTTGGGGCAATCCCTTGGTCGACGAAGAGGAAGAGGACCCATCTACCCTATTTTCCAGTGTTCGAGCCACCAAATTTCATATGACATAAGGTCCAAAGGTGTGACTTTGCATCCCTCCAATAATGTGCTAGGTCCTTCATTTATCCCTGTTCGAGGCGAAGATGAACAAGACGAAGGCTTTTTTAAGATAACTTGGCTTCAATTCTTGCTGCTAGCGCGATTCTTGTTGAAACACACCCTCCTGGCTTTGAAATAATTCTTAAGGAGGCCCTGCTATAACTGTACGTCGAGAAGCCCTTGTTGATTTTTGTGTTGGGGATTTTCCAGGTGAGTTCAAGACCTTGCCTTCCGTTACTCCTTCGCATCCAAGGCAAGGTGAGGTTCTTGACTCCCTCTGAAAACTACAAAATGGAGTTAGTACCCCGCGAGAGTATGGGGGTCATGATGAAGTATAAACTGGTAATCCGGTATCGTTCTCTCCTAAGGGGCCTAGCCAAATATAGGCTCTAGCACTCAACTTGCACTAACCTAACTTATGATTGATTTGCAATTATGTGGGGAATTGGATCTAAAATAAAATGAAAATTAAAGGACCGAATATCTTTTGGTTTTTGATAGGGGTTTTGGATTACTAAACTAGTGCAATAAAAATTAAAGTAATTAACTAGGTAATTAAAGTAAAGCAAATTGAAATTAAATTTAAAGCAATTAAAATGGAAAGCTTGAATATGATTGATTCAATCCACCAATTCACAACAAGAATTTCAATAGAGGATTTTTATAACTCAAATCAAGAATCACACTGTAGATTCTTGATTCGGAATATTTTGACCCTAAAACCTTGAGTTCATATTTAGTTGAGTGCAGAGATTAAACCAATTAATAGAACCCTAGAAGCAAACCTTAGAAATGTGCAAGATATATACCAATTGTTGAATAGTGTACAAATATTACCAAATGGGTTATGAATCTAAGTTTTTAAAATAAATCCAACATCCAACCAAATAGAACTATACAAATCTAAGAATAAATATTTGAAGTTCATGAATCCCCATTGAAATACTTGAAGATCCTTGGTGGATCTTCAAAATCACACCCAACATAAATCTAAATACTTGAATTCGTCATAAAAGCATGTAGAAATGTAAAGAAAGCATAAAGAGAATTAAATCTAAATTTTACTACAACAATAAATCTGTTTGGCTACAAAGAAAGTGAAGGAAAGTGTAAGAAAGTGAAGAAAAATATATTACAATGAAAGAAAGTTACAATTTCTACTCCTACATTAACATTGCAAACATATTTAAGCTAAAAACACACAAAAACATAAAAACCAACCTTGGAGGAGCTTTCCCGTGGCCCCCTTGGCTGCTACAAACCCTAACTATCTTCTCTTTTCATTTTTTCGACCAATACAACTTTTATGCTCCAAATCTGTATCGGTTGATCGATCGGCACTGTTCACCAATCAATCAGCACTGTTCACCGATCGAACGGCTGATCGAACGATAAAACGCTCTCTCTGAAGTTTGCCAGACTGATTGATTGGTTACTATTCATCCCTCCACCTTGAAGCTTGATTTTGACCACCTTAGAAGCCGGTTCAGCCGATGCACATTAGAGGACAAATTGTAGCTCTTGAAGTCTTCTTTCCAATGGCAAAACATTAGCTTAATAGGACAATGGAATATAAAGATATGGCCAAAATACCGAGATAGCTTCGAATTTTCATGACCGAATTATTTACCTTGATCATTCTTTGCATCAATTTGGCTTTATTAGCTCCTATAACCTAAAAAACACATACAAAACATACTCAAACAAATATCTAACTAAAATAAGACGATTAATTACAATATAAGTCTAACAAAGTACAACTTAAAGGCTTATGATTACACTTTTAGGGTGTAATCACAACCCCCAACTTACATTTTGCTAGTCCCTAGCAAAAACTATCAAAAATATAAAAGATAATCTCCACTTTCGTAGGAGTCACAAGTGCATTTAGTTTACGCACCAAGCCTTTAAACTCCTAGGTTACCCCTAGTGGACGAGTAGTGTCTTGTGAGGGTTTATAGTAATGATACCCACAAACATCCTTTTGTGAATTGCCAATCAAGATAAGAATAAGGAATGAGTGCATAATCCTACTCAAATCAACATTAGATGCCACTTCAAACTCCTACCACTTGTAAGAATATGCAACAAGTCACGCAAAAGAGAGAAGTGTATCGACCTTAGCATAACTCCACGAAAGAATGTTCATAGTTAAGCATTGATTCAAAGATATTGACAAGATATAGCTTATACTCTATTGAAAACTTCAATCAAGCATAACTTGGATCAACTAAGCCATGTAGAGGTGAAGATGGTAATGTAGAAGAGGTGAAAGGTAAAGATAAAGAGATGGCACAAAATGTTATATCATATGTGATCAAGGCATGAAATGATAAATGAAACACAACTACAACTCTCCCTTATCAACATTTCAATTCTCACTCTTCTCTTCTCTTAATATATATATATATTTTTTCAACTTTTGAACTCCTCTTCATTCTTTTCTTCTTCTTATTCTTTTTTTTTTTTATTTTCTTACTTCTTCTTTTGTTTCCATCCTTATATCATCCCCATTTGATTCAATAATTATTTTTTATGTTTCAATATGCTCTTTTGCATTGAAATTTCCAAATCAATCTCTACTTCTTCTTCTTTGTCTTAGCAATGCAAAAACACATTTTTCTCACTTAAGCGTCCTTTTGTAAAACAATAGATGAAATCACTTTGCACAATTCAAATGGATAAAGGTAAAAGATCAACAAGGGTAAAAAGGAATGCACTATTTGGTAATGGGAAACAAAAGGCTATCAAGAAGAATATGGCAAAGAATTCTATCCCAAGTTATACAAACGAAACAATTCATAGAATACAAGTGTCAATAACAAGATCAAAACTCAACTCATGAACCAAATACAAGCATAATGAAGCTATAGAATGAAATGAGGGTAAAGAATTATCCTTGTAAACGGTCGAAAATGCGATACCTCTAAAGCTCACAAGATAATAATCTTTACTAATGTAAGGATGCAAAAATAAAAACTAGTAATAAATGATTTTATAAAGCATGATTATGCACAATGTTGTAATCCCCTCTACAAATGCATAAATTAAGCAATCCCCACAACATGTTGAGTATAAGAAGTGAATCAACATTATTTTGAGTAAAGAAGCATACAAAAATTCTTATCTTCTAATCTCAAAAGGTACTTTCACAAGTAAAATAAATTTTTTTTATAGGGTGCAAGACAAAGAAACAAAAACAAAACAATAGAGGCAAAGCCTCTACCCCACCCCCAACTTAAAATGATGCATTGTCCTCAATGCATGAGAACAAAGCATTGAATGTAATTCAATGGTGGAAAAAGAGAAAAATAAGGTTCAAAAGGCACCCTCAACTTATAATGCAAAATAAACTAAGAAAATAAAGAAACAAAACTACTCCTATTCCTACACAATTTAGAGAGAAAAAGAATCACCCAATCCCACAAAGTGAGAATTTGCCATCATTCCACACCCCTAACTTAGAGATTTTTAAAGATTGCAAACAAATGTGGGAGTGGACAATGGAGACCACTTTGATGATCTCAAGGATATAACTTGAATGCACATAAGGGTAAAAAAAAGGTCATGAAATGTAGAAAATGCTAAATGACCATGCACAAATGTGCCAATGATGTTCGTGTCATTAAGTGCTTGACCCTCCCCTTCTTTTTGGTCAGTCATTGGACTGATGTTTGGTTTCAATGTTGGGACATGGAGCTTCAAAGGCCCCGGTAGAATAGAACTAGGTACTAGAGGAGTAAAAGTAGAGATAACATGATCTCTAGATACGGTAGGAATGACCTCTAGACCATTAACATCCTCTTTAACATGCAAATTCCCAACATCTAAACCAAAATCATCATTAAGGGCAAACTCATCACTACCCCTCTCTTCTTGTTTGGAGTCCCCAATTGCGGACTCCTCTCCCTCAAATCTTTTATCCCTAGAGATATTTTTAACAATTTTCTCACTTACCTTAGGAACATCCTCCTTAGACTCCAAGTCTTGAAGAAGGGTGGTTTGATCAATGGCGTCCTCAATCCTAAGGTTAGTGACGGGATGGACTTGTTCATTTGGATGGACTTGCTCTTGGTTAGGGTAAAAAGCATGGTGATTTTCATTAAAGCTCTTTTGAGGTGGAAGTCGATATTCTACATTCTCATGGTCGTAATAAATTCACGAAGCTTCATAAAAATAGTCAAAGAGGTTTTTGTAGGTTTGAAGGAATTCTTGATGATGCTTTGAAAAGGCTCCCTCATGTCCCCTACCAATGTTAAATTCATTACACCCCCCAAGATTAGAAAGTGGTCAAGGAGGCTCCCTTTGACCATTAGCTCTAAGGCATTATCTAAGAGACATGTTGGATGGTTCTTGTGCTTTAAGCCTATTAGCCCGAATGTAGTCTCTAAGAGATTTACATAGAGGTGTTTCCACACCACCATTCTCATGAATGCTCTCATTACCACCATGGGAGGTGCACTTATATCCCCACAATTGGGAGGTGGTCGGGGAGGCTCTCTTAGGCCATTAGCTCTAAGGTGTTCCCACATTGTCATGTTGGATGATGAATGGTTTGAAAATGTACCCCCAAACATAATGGAATTCACGATGAAAAATAAATGCAATGCGCAAACAAGTGTAGCACACCGTGCCTCCACACATCATACATAACAATGCTCAATAATTGTCCATCCAAATCTTCAATCTCCACATAATAAATTCCACCAATTTAAGCAACAATCCAACCTAACCTCCAATCTCCACAAGATATATATATACCACCAATTTATAATCAAACACAATTCCTAACTCTCCACTAGCAATCCTCCAATCAATTATTAAAATAAAACAAAATTTATAAAAATGAAACAAAATAAATCTAAAATAAAGAGAAAAAGAAAGAACTAAAATCTATCATGGTATCACATAAAAATATGGAACGAAGTTACGGATGGCCTAAGCCTAAGATTCCTCCATCATGGTAGATTGATGGAGATCCAATCCACCAATTGCTCTTCAACCCAAAGCTTGTTAGTGCTTGCCTCGTGCCTTTGGTGCTCGGCAACGGTGCCAAAACTTGACTCGCTCCAAAAACTACAAAATGGAGTTAGTAGCCCGCAAGAGTACGGGGTTCGCGATGAAGTATAAACCGGTAATCCGGTATTGTTCTCTCTCAAGGAACCTAGCCAAATATAGGCTCTACCACTCAACTCACACTAACCTAACCTATGATTGATTTGCAATTATGTGGGAAATTGAATCTAAAATAAAATGAAAAATAAAAAGACCGAAAATGTTTTGGTTTTTGATGAGGGTTTTGGATTACTAAACTAGTGCAATAAAAATTAAAGTAATTAACTAGGTAATTAAAGTAAAGCAAATTGAAATTAAATTTAAAGCAATTAAAATGGAAAGCTTAGATATGACTGATTCAATCCACCAATTCACAACAAGAATTTCAATAGAGGATTTTTATAACTCAAATCAAGAATCACACCATGGATTCTTGATTCGGAATATTTTGACCATAAAACCTTGAGTTCATATTTAGTTGAGTGTAAGGATTAAACTAATTAATAGAACCCTAGAAGCAAACCTTAGAAATGTGCAAGATCTATACCAATTGTTGAATTGTGCATAAATATTACCAAATGGGTTATGAATCTAAGTTTTCGAATAAATCCAACATATAACCAAATAGAACTATACAAATCTAAAACCATGGTTTTCAAAACCTTACTTTAAAATTCATGCATTAAACCACCCTTCCAAGCTACTAGAGCCAAACCCTAACCTAAAACCACCTTTTCCAAAACCTTAGGTTAATTTGACCCTAGTTGTCCAACCCTAAGTTAGTAAACCCTAGGTCAACCAAATCCTAGTTAGTTAACCCTAGTTCAATCCAACACTAGGTTAACCTAACTCTAGTTAGGTAACCCTAGGTTAACCTAACCAATGATAGTGGACTTCAAGGCTCCAATTTCAAGACCATTAGTTCTATTTCAAGTTCTATTTCAAAAACATGTTCCAAACTCTCTTGAGTTGTTTCAAAACATTTTAAAAACCTCTCAAGTTCTATGTCCAAAGACATTCTCAAAATCTCAAGTTCTATTTCAAGTCAAAATTCTTAAATCCAAAGTCTCAAGGCCTTTCAAGACTCCCACGAATCCATTTTCAATTGGGTCCTTGCCCAAATTACGATTCTCGCCAAATGAGACACGTAGGTAGCCTAAAATGGTACAGTTATAACCTTTATTTCAAATCAAAATTTTTATTTCAAATTATACTTCAAAACTTTTTTATTTTCAAAGATCTTTTAAAAAACATGCATCATGCATCATTCATCCACACAGTGATGACCAAACCCTATTTTCAAAACTCTAAAGTGGATATAAGTGTACTTTTAGTAACTAGTAATTTATGTGAGTGAACTAATGATGATTAGACATGTAAGTACCCAAAGGGCTGTTGGCCCAAAAGGCAACCAAAGAGGGGGATGAATTGGGTTTTTCAAAACTAATTACAGTTAAGACTAATTAAAATTAATCTAAGCAATGTAATAGTAACTCAAGATTTATGCAATGCAATATGATCAAGCAAGAAATGAAAGCAAAGCACAAAAAGAAACACCAAGAATTACCGAGGTTCAACTACAACTTGTGGTCTACGTCCTCATCCTAAGATCCCCTTGAAATCTTCTTCCACTATGCAATATCAAATTACAAGATGGACACCGATTGAAGTGCCTAGCTCACTCTTCTTGAAGTTTACACCCAAGCTTCAATGTCTTAAGAATTTTGTCCAAGATTTCTCGAACTTACACAAATGTTTTTCTTAAACTAGATAACACTCAAACTCTAACTCACAAGTAAATAAGAGATATATAATTGAAGTACACACTCTATATAAAGAGTAGATGAGAATTGAATAGCTTACTAAATACTAACCCTTGAGGACAAAGGGAATTTTCTGATGTTTAAAAATAATTTTAAGCTCAAGATCATCAATCATGGATGGAATGTTGTATCTCTTATCCATAAATGTGTTTGGAGTCTTCTATATAAATCTCATAATCAATTTCAACCATTGGAGGTGGTTGCAGCTTCATTTAATGTGAGATCAGACTATTATAACATTTTAAAATATAGCTGTTAGACCCAGGTGTCGACATATGTCTTTCATGTGTCAATACATCATGCTGGCATTGGTTACTAGCCTCCATGTGTCAACACATCATACTGTAGTTGGTCGCTAGCCTCCTTGTGTTGACACTTCAAAATCATGTGTCAACACCTGCAGATGCATTTCTCAAATCTTGCCCTCTGTTTTCATGTGTCGACTCATTGAACCTAGGCATGACCTTCGTTTTACTTGGGCAATTTTACTTCAAACATTTCGAGCTTCTCAAGGGATCTTCTCTTTGGGGTATCAAGAATCTTTTTCAATGATCTTCAAATAAGTGAAGTTAGTTAAAAGAACTCCAATTCAATTTTAGATTGAATTCTTCTTCTTGAATGATCATGATGTCTTCAAACTCTTCTCGTTAAGATTTCAATGTATCTTCCCAGGAATTGATGATTTCTTCCTTGAGCACTTTAATCTCTTCGAATTCAAATTATTGGATTGATTTTTGAATTGGTGATATTCTTCTATTTTGGTCCATTGCTCATCCTTAGCTTGTCGTGCATCCCACTTTGATATTTACTCAGTTTTAAGTCTAAGACTTATTTTTTATTGTTATGCACACTAATTAAAATCATTAGTAAGATAACACAAGGTTTAGTTATCATTAAAATCAAGGCATGAAGTCAACAATCTCCCCGTTTTTAATGATGACAAAACATTTGCAAAATAAGTTTAAGACTAAATGACATAAGTGAAGAGTGAGATTTCATACTAGAGAATTGCTCCCCCTTTCTTTTGTAATTATGCAATTGATGTTAAAAAAAAAATTCCTTTCTTTTGTTCTTCATCAATTGATCAAAATAATTCTCAATTTTATAGCAACTTTGTCAGAGCAATCATAATTAAAGATTATAAAGAATGTATATTACTATTCTTCCTTAAACCATTCTACTTTATCAATCTTCTCCCCCTAAAAACATGCTCAACCAATTTTCTCATATTCATTGTTCTTTTCTCCATTTTTATTAAGTCATCAAAAAGAGAAATAAATATTTATAACAAAGACAGGTACAACAGTAAAAAATTTTAAAACAAGATAATTGCTATAAATAAGGCAGCAATCCACGCATTTATCCATCAAAGCATTAACAACAAAGTTATATTTCATTCACAAAAAGAATATTATACAGTTGCAGACAACCATCATTCAAAAATATCACATAGATATTGTCTTGGGGATGGCATATCATCCTTTGAAAGCAGGAAAAAAAAACATGCAAAAGTGAAAATTCAAGAGAGAGAGAGAGAAAATAAGAATAAGTAGGCTTAGTTGCAAGAGGGAGGTGGAGATAGGGTTAGTACAAGATGAGTTTCTTTGGTATTTAAGAATTTCTTTCTAGGTTTATTTCTCAGCCCATATTTGTGACCGGAAGTGGGAATAGGGGCATCAGATTTAGTTGTAGAGGAATCATCCTCTTGGCCTTGCTCATTTGCCTTAATGTCCTTCTCAGCATTCTCTTCCTCTTCACCATCTCCTCCTTTTTTTTCATTTTTCCTGCCATCATATTCTGCGTTATCCTCTTTCACTCCTTCTTTAGCCTTATTTACACCTTCTTCTTCACCCTCTTTTTCACCTTTTTCATCTTCTCTAATTGCTTCATTTCCATTATTTTCTTCTTCTAAGTTTTCTTTCTCTCCTTCCTCGTCTTCTTCCTCTCCATCTTCTATCATTTTTTCTATTTCTTTTCTTAGTATTTTCACTTCTTTCTTCAATTATCTCACTTTTCTTTCAACAAACATCATTCTTGTGGCAGCAATGTCTGCCTTCTTGTTCAATTTCTTTAAAGATTCTATCACTTGTCTGCCTTCTTGTTCAATTTCATTATTTTTAATCTTAATAAAAAGAGTAGTGTTAATCTTTCCTCTTGAGAAGCCATTTTTAATCAAGAATTTACTTAATCTTTCATTCCAAGCCTTTAGGGCTTACTTCAAACCATATAAAGCTTTTGATAATTTAAAAACATGATTAGGAAACGTTGGATCTTCAAATCCAGGAGGTTACTCAACATATACTTCTTCATCGATAAAACCATTTAGAAATGCACTTTTGAGATCCATTTGATAAAGTTTGAAGTTCTTAAGACATGAAAATGCAAGCAACATTCTAATGGCTTCCAATCTAGCTATCAGAGCATAAGTTTCATCAAAATCAATGCCTTCCTCTTGGCTATATCGTTGAGCAACAAGTTTTGCCTTGTTCCTCACAATAATTTCAAATTTGTCCATTTTATTTCTAAAGACCCATTTAGTTCCAATAACATGATGATCATTAGGCCTAGGAACAACGTGTCATACCTCATTCCTTTCAAATTGGTTCAATTCCTTTTGCATAGCATTTATCCAAAAGTCATTATTTTCAGCATCTTGAAAACACTTGGTTCTATTTGAGATTAAAATGCAATATGATTAAATACATTTCTAAGAGAGGATCTATTTCCTACCCCTTGTGAAGGATCATCTAAGATTTGCTCAGTTGGATGGTTATGCACAAATGTTTACTCCTTAGGTAAACCTTCAATGACATCTTATTGGCTTGTTGAGGTTTCTTACACTTCTTTTTCCTTTTATGAGTCTTTATTTAAGCTTGGATTGATGTTCAACTTGTCTAACTCTTGCTCCACTTCATCTATGTCATCACTCATAAGATTTCTAGATCGAGAGTTATGTTCATAAAAAATGACACAGATTGATTCTTTAATCATTAGAGTCCTCTTATTATAGACTCTATATGCCTTACTATGTGTTGAATATCCAAGAAATACATCCTCAACAAATTTTACATCGAATTTACTAAGGTTGTCTTTGTTATTATTTAACACAAAACATTTACACCCAAAGGCTCTAAAGTATGAAACATTTGATTTCTTTTCTTTCTAAAGCTCATATGGGGTTTTATTTAAAAACTTTCTAAACAAAACTCTGTTTAAAACATAATAGGCTATATTGAAAGTCTTAGCCCAAAAATATTTTGGCAATCTATTTTCACAAAGTATGGTTCTTTTCATTTCTTTCAAAGTTCTAGTTTTTCTCTCAACAACCCCATTTTGTTGAGGTGTTCTAGAAGCTGAAAAGTTGTGATTAAAATCATTTTTTTCACAAAATATTTCAAAAGATTTGCAATCAAATTTTCCACCATGGTCAGTCCTTATAGAAGTTATTGTAAAACATTTCTTATTTTGAACCTTTTTGTAAAACTTTGTAAATAAAACAATTGTTTCATCCTTATGAGCCAAGAAGAATGTCCATGTAAATCTAGAGTAGTCATCAACAATAACAAGTGTATATTGTTTCCCACCAAGACTTCAAGTCCTAGTTGGTCCAAATAAGTCCATATGCAATAGTTGTAATGGTCTAGAAGTGGTTAGCATATTTATAGATTTAAAAGAGATACGAGTTTGTTTTTCTATTTGACAAGCATCACAAACTCTATCTTTGTCAAATTTGATTTTAGGAAAACCTCTGACCAAATCATTTTTAGAAATCTTCGAAAGTATGCTCACGCTAATGTGACCAAGTCTTTTATGCCACAACCAACTTTCATCACCATCCATAACAACAAGGCACTCAACTTTGCAAAGAGATTAGTCATTTAGATCAAAGATATATATATATATATATATTGCCTTGCCTATGCCCAGTGAGAATTGTCTTGTTACTATTGATATCAACTACATCACATTTTGAGGATTCAAATACAACCTTACATCCCTTGTCACATAATTGACTTATGCACAGAAGGTTATGTTTGAGTCCTTTAACAAGTAAAACATTCTCAATAAAAGTAGAAGAATTCTTACCAATACTACCTATGCCAATGATCTTGCAGCCATTGCCTTCCTTCCTCTATCTTTCCTTTCTTTCTTTTCGAGCATGGGGCAGTCAACTCTTTTATGGCCTGGCTTCTTATATTCAAAGTATATTATGGTTGATTCTTAGCTAGAATCTCCTTTAGCTTATTGCTTCTTTCTACCTTTCCATTTCCTCTTTATGAACCTTTTGAATTTTCTTGTGATAAGAGCAATGTCTTCATCATCCTCATCACTCGTTGATTCATCTTCTTGAGTGGTAGATTTGAATGCCACTGATTTCTTTTTCTTATCTTCATCTTCTTGGGCATGTTATCTTTGAGTGAGCTCATTTGTCATGAGGGAGCCCAAGAGTTCTTCGAGAGGCAAGGTATTGAGATCCTTAGCTTCTTGAATTGCAGTGACCTTGGCTTCTCAAGTCTTTGGCAATGATCTTAGAATCTTACTAACTTATTCACTATTAGGATAAACTTTTCCAAAAGACTTTAAATCATTAATAATATCGGTAAACCTTGTAAACATATAGGTAATGTACTCATCATATTTCATCCTAAATAATTCATAGTTATGCACCAAAATATTGATTTTGGACTCCTTAACTTGATTGGTACGCTCATGAGTTACCTTAAGTCTATTCTATATTTCCTTAGCTGATTCACAAGTAGAAATGCAATTGAATTTAATAGGATCAAGAGCACAATACAAAATATTCATGGCTTTAGCATTGGATTGCAAAACTTTGAAATCATCTTCATCCTATTCAGATTTGGGTTTAGGGACTTCAATCATTTCAACCTTCTTTGTAAGAATTTTGGAACCATTTAAAATAATTCTCCATAATTCTTAATTAACAAATTGTATGTATATTCTCATTCTATTTTTTCAATATTTGTAATTAATGCCATTAAATATAAAAGGCCTGTTAGTAGATTGATCCTCACCTAGAGAGCTTTCAAAATTTGTTGCCATAGATCAATTCCTAAGATGTTAAGCCAAATAAATGAATACAAGCTCTGATACCAAATGTTGGCCCAAAAGGCAACCCAAGAGAGGGGTGAATTGGGTTTTTCAAAACTAATTACAGTTAAGACTAATTAAAATTAATCTAAGCAATGTAATAGTAACTCAAGGTTTATGCAATACAATATAATCAAGCAAGAAATGAAAGCAAATCACAAAAAGAAACACCAAGAATTACCAAGGTTTAACCACAACTTGTGGTCTATGTCCTCACCCCAAGATCCCCTTGAAGTCTTCTTCCACTATACAATATCAAATTACAAGACGGAGGCCGGTTGAAGTGCCTAGCTAGCTCACTCTCCTTGAAGCTTACACCCAAGCTTCAATGTCTTAAAAATTTTATTCAAGATTTCTCAAACTTACACAAGTATTTTTCTTAAACTAGAGAACACTCGAACTTTAACTCACAAATGAATAAGAGAAATACAATTGAAGTACACACTCTATATGAAGAGTAAATGAGAATTGAATAGCTCACTAAATGCTAACCCTTGAGCACCAAGGGAATTTTTTGATGTTTGAAATAATTTTCAGCTTAAGATCATCAATGGTGGATGGAATGTTGTATCTCTTGTCCATAAATGTGTTTAGAGTCTTCTATATAAATCTCATAATCAATTTCAACCGTTGGAGGTGGTTGCGGCTTCATTTAATGTGAGATCAGACCATTATAGCATTTAAAAATACAGTTGTTAGACCAAGGTGTCGACACCTGTCTTCCATGTGTCTACACATCATGATGGCATTGGTCACTGGCCTCCATGTGTCAACACCTCAAAACTATGTGTAGACACATCATGCTGTAGTTGGTTACTGGTCTCCATGTGTCAACACCTACAGATGCATTTCTCAAATCTTGCCCTCTATTTTCATGTGTCAACTCATTGAACCCAGGTGGCTCGCCCCCAAATGCGGTATTCCTACAAATGGAGTTAGCACCCCGCAAGAGTACGGGGGTCGCAATGAAGTATAAACCGGAAGATCCGATATCGTTCTCTCCCAAGGTACCTAGCTAAATATAGGCTCTAGTACTCAACTCGCACTAACCTAACCTAGGATTGGATTGCAATTATGTGGAGAATTAGATGTAAAATAAAATGAAAAAATAAAATATACCGAAAATGTTTTGGATTTTTTATGGTTGTTTTGAATTACTAGCCTATTGCAATGAAAATAAAGACAATTAACACTAGACAATTAAATTAAGGCAATTGAAATTAAACTTAAAGCAATTAAAAGGGAATTGGGCTCAAATAATCCAATCACTCAATTTCATCCGAGGTTTCCAATGAGGTTTATAACTCAAATTAAACACAACATTTAAGTGTGTTTTGATTCGAAAGATTTAACTTTGAAAACCGATAATTCTCAAGCAATTGAAATTAGATACATGTTCAATAGGAAATCAAAGGTTAATACCATCGATGCAACTTAGTCAATACCAAATTTGTGGTTTGTGCATCGATTAGTCAAACATAGTCAATAACATAGGTTTTCTTAGTCATCTTCAATCAATTGTTGGGAATAAATTTTTAGCAATTGTGGAGTATTTTTCTAGTCAAGAGTCCTAAATTAATACCATTGATTTGGGTGATGAAAATCCCCAAACTTAGTCAATAATCTAAGTTTTCTAAAATTCCACACCTAATTACTAGAAATTCGAATTCTAAGAAAATATGACAATTAATCCATGAGATACCTCCAATTGAATTCCTTGGATTATTTGGGTAATTTTCACATTTAAACCCAATGTAAATTCTAGCTACTTGAATACATCATAAAAAAACATGTAAGAATGTGAAGAAAGCATGTAAAAACTTAAATCTAAAATTTACTTGAATATTATAGATATTTGGTTACAAAGAAAATGCAAGAAAGTGCAAGAAAATACAATAAAATGGAAGAAAACTACAAGTTTTACACCTCTACTACAATTACAAAGCTAAATCAAAGCTAAAAATGAAGTAAAATAAAAAAAACCAACCTTGGAGGAGCTCTCCCGCCGCCTCATTCCTCAAAACTAACCCTAACTACTCAAAAACTATACAAAAAATCTTAAAAACGCAGCTTCGGACACAAAAAATGCATTCTGGATGAACAGTAACCGTCCGAATACCGTCCAGACAGTGTGTCTAACGACCGTTTGAAGTGCTTCCGGACTATGCACAGTAACCATTCGGACATACTGTTCACCGTCCGGACAGACTGTTCATGAACAGTAACCGTCCAAACAGTAAACAGTAATCGTTCGGACGGGTACTATTCATCGCTATTCGACCCTAGAAATTTTGAAACTTGATTTGACCACTCTAGAGCTCGATTTAGCCAATGCACATTAGAGACAAAGTTGTAGAGATTGAAGTCTTCTTTCTAATAACGTAAAAATCAGCTCAATCGGACATCAGAATAAAAAGTTATGGTCAGAATACCGAAACAGATCTGAATTTTCATGAACAAATTATTCGCCATGAACTCGCTTTGATTATTCTTGCTTTCTTTTTGCCTTTATTAGCTTATATAACCTAAAAAACACATACAAAACATACTCAAATAAATATCTAACTAAAATAAGATAATTAATTACAATATAAGTCTAACAAAGTACAAATTAAGGGCTTATGATTACACTTTTAGGATGTAATCACAACCCCCAACTTACATTTTACTAGTCCCTAGCAAAAACTATCCAAAAAAAAAATCGAAAGGATAATCTTCACTTTCGTAAGAGTCACAGGTACATTTAGCTCATGCACCAAGCCTTTAAACCCCTAGATTACCCCTAGTGGACGAGTGATGTCTCGTGATGGTTTACAGTGATGATGCCCACAAACATCCTTTTATCAATTGTCAAATAAGATAAGAATAAGGAATGAGTGCATAATCCTACTCAAATCAACATTAGATGCCACTCCAAACTCCTAGCACTTGTAAGAGTATGCAAGAAATCATGCAAAAGAGATGTTCATGTGTGTGGGTGATAAATCATACTAAACAATACAAATGAACTCGCTTATACAAATTCACCCTTTAAAGCTTTGATTCAATCCTCACTGGACATACACTCGCAATTAAAGTTCCACATGGTTCTCACAATGGTATGCTCAACAATAGAGTAAATGTATAAAGACAAAACAAGTGAACATACCAATTACAAAAACTGAACAAAAGATAGAAGTGTATCGACCTTAGCATAGCTCCAAAAAAAAATATTCAAAGTTAAGCATTGATTCAAAGAAATTGACAAAATATAGCTTATACTCTATTGAAAACTTCAATGAAGCATAACTTGGATCAACTAAGCCATGTAGAGATGAAGAGGATAATATAGAAGATGTGAAAGGTAAGGGTAAATAGATGAAGTAATTGGTCATATCATGTGTGATCAAGGCGTGAAATGATTGTCACGCCCAGATTTTTCGCACTCAAGGAATACTCACACAAGTGGGAAAAATGTTGTACTCTCTCGTTAGAACTCACCCTCCTAGAAGAATGAGTGCGACTAGGTTTGAATTGAAAAATAAGTTTGAATAAAGGGCTTTTGAAAAGGATTTGGAGTCGCCACCTAACTTGATTAAGGTGAGTTAGGTCACCTAAAAACTAAGCATAATCCGAAAACTACACTTAGGGTTTTGAAAACGATTTTGAAAATATCTCCTCGAGGGAGGGTTTTTTAGGAAAACAGGTTGTTTGGCAACCTTTGAAAAATATTTAGCCCCTTTTAGAAAAATAACTCCGTTTTGGTCTTTGAAAACAGTGATTTTAGGTTCAGAGGTTGGTTACGTGTAAGGAAGACGCACTAAGCTATCACCCTACCCCACCCTTTCGGCACCTACATGTCAATCTACCCTAGATTTACCTACGAGAGTCTTCGATTAACATATGTTCAATCCTATTCACTTTGAAAACAATGTTTGAAAAATATGATGCATGATATGCAAGTGCAAAATAAGAGAATTGAAAAATAGATTTGGAAAGAGATTGATTTGATTTGAAAATAGATTTGAAGAAATAGAATTGAAATTGGAAAGTTTGAAAATTGAAAGTAGAAGTTTGAAAATAGAAATTTTGGAATTTTGAAAATAGATTGGGAATTTGAGATTTGAAAAGATTTTGGAAACCGCACCCATGAGGGTGGAATTGAAAGTTTGAAAAGTATTGTGACCGCACCTATAAAGGTTGCCTACATTTTCCTTTGGGGGAATCAGGTCAGTCGTAGTTCGGACCGGAGTCCGATTAAAAATAAAAGAGTGGATTTGAAGAAGGAGATTGAATTAGAAATTGAATTTGATTTGAAATTGGAAGACGAGATTGGAAATTGAAATTGAGAAGATTAGACTTTGATTTGGAAAGATAGATTTGGACTTGCTTTAAAAAAAGAGAAGGTTTGAGAAAACCTAGACTTAGGAAAGATAGGAGACCTAGGAAAGACTCAAGAGTTTAAGAAAGATTGGATTTAGGAAAGGTTCGAATTAAGAAAGGTCCGATTTAGGAAAGTGTCATTTTTGGAAAGTTTTTGAATTAGGAAAGTTTGGTTTTAGGAAAACTTTGACATAGGAATGTTTAGGAAAAGTTTAGTTTAAGAAAAGCTTAGAATTTAGAAAGTTTCAGGTTAAGAAAGTGTTGAATTTTGGAATGTTTTGAAAAAGGAAAGTTTTGAATCTGGAAAGTTTTGAAAACAAGGAAGTTTTGAAAATAAGAAAGTTTTGAAAATAAGAAAGTTTCGTTTTGGGAAAGGTTTGAAAAAGGAAAGTTTTCAGTTTAGGAAATGTTTGAATTAAGAAAGTTTTGAGTTTAGAAAAGTCTTAGATTTGAAAAGATTTTGAAGTTTTGGAAAGTTTAGAATTTAGAAAGTTTGGAAGTTTAGGAAAATTTATCTTAAGAAAGTTTTGAATTTAGGAAACTTTGAATTTAGAAAAATTTGAAATTTAGAAAGTTTAGGATTTAGAAAGTTTTAGAGTTTTAGAAAATCTTGAAATTAGGAAAGGTTTGAGTTTAAGAAAGGTTTGAAAGCTTGGATTTGAAAAAGATTTTGAAAAGCGGTAGAATTAGGAAAGGGTTGAACTAGGAAAGATTTGAAAGTTGAGTTTTAAAGTTTAGGAAAGATTTTTATGTTCAAGTTTTGGAAACTTAAAATTTAGGAAAGTAGAAGTTTAGGAAGGATTTGAATTAGGAAAGAGTTGGATTTTGAAATTTAAGGAAAGGTTTAAAGTTTAGGTTTAGGAAACGTATGGTTTAGGAAGGAATTGAATTAGGAAAGGTTTGGATTAGGAAGGGATTTTGTTTCTAAAAGAAAAGATTTGATTTTGTTTCCAAAAACGGAGGACGGGATCTAGTTTCCTAAACGAGGAGATTTGATTCGGTTTCCTAAAGGGAAGATAGGATTTGGCAAGGATTTGGAAAGGGAGACTCTAGAAACCCTAGGTTTGGAAAATTATAGTTTCGACGTAGAAAAGAGGTTTTGGAAACATGTATAGTTTGGATGTGAAAACAAGAGATTTTGGAAACCTAGGTTTGGGGCAAGGTTTGAAAATCATGTTTTTGGGAGGAAAATTAGGGTTTCCTAATTGTGAGTTCTAGGGCTTGATTTGGGGCTCTAAGGAAAGAGTTTTTAGAAAGTATGTTTTTAGAAACGAAGGTTTTCTAGAAGGGAATCCTAGGAAGGAGCTTTTGGAAAGTGAATTTGAAGAGGGAGTTTTTGGAAAAAGATTTTAAAGAGAAGGAGTTTTGAAAAGTGCGTTTTTAGAAACGTAAATGTTGGAAAGAAGATCCTAGAGGAGAAATTTCTAGAAGGAATATTTTGGAAAGATAGTTTTTTAGAAAGGTTTTTGAAGAAAGTTTTTAGGAAGGTGAATCTAGGGAGTGCTTTTAGAAAGTGAATTTTGAGGAAAGGATTTTGGAGAGGAGTTGAAAAAGAGAGTTTTGAAAAATAGATTTTGGAAGGGAGTCTTTGAAAATAATTTTGAAGAGGAGAGTTTTAGGAAAGTATGTTGAAAAAGAGATTTTTAAAAAGAGATTTTTGAAGAGAGAGTTTTTTGAAAAATATGAAAACGTCTCACTTTCCTAAAGCGATTCTAGCCCTAAGAAGGCTAGAACCACTTTAAGAAAGTGATTTTGAAAACAAGGTTTGAAAATATAGACCAAAAGGTCACTTTTAATATAACACTTTCCTAAAGCAACCCTAGCCATGAAAAAGCTAGAATCACCCTAGAATTGTGGTTTTGAAAACAAGTTTTTGAAAAAGAGATTTTGATGTAATTTTGAAAACAAATTTGAAAACGGTTTTGAAAACGAGTTTGAAAACAAATTTTGGAAGATGCAAGACTATGATATGCATAATACAATTTGGGGTCGTGAACATACAAGGCTAAGGCTTCACCACATAATCAAGGGGGTCGGACCCACGTGGTCTCTGGTTAGACTAGAAGAAAGCCCCCGACACGGTGACTCTCCAACAGTCTAATCCTACACATGGACCAGGAGTCCTCTTGTTTCAAGCATGCAAAGAAAGGGGGGGAAAGAGATGGGGGATTAAAATAGAGAAAACCCAAGTGGGTTAGGAGAGAGAAGAGAGAGGGGGGAATGCGGAAATTTAAAGAGAAAGCCTTCCTTGTATCTTCTTTAATTTGCGCGCCTTGCTTGTCTTCGGTCTTCGGTCTTCGTCTTGATCTTCTTCTTCAACCTTCAACGATTGTCTTCAAGCTTTAGATGGCAGCTCTTCAAATCTTCAAAGAATGGTTGAAGGCTAGTGTATGAGTGTATGGGGGAGTATATGAGTGCATAGGAGGCTAGGGTTTGGGAAAACCTAGGGAGGCTAGGGTTTAGGGAGTGCTCGAGCTCTGTATATCGAATTGTGTGATTTCTAGGTTAAGTTTGCAGACCCTTTTTACGTTGAACGAGGCTCTATATTTATAGAAGTTGGACAAGCCTGGCGCCTGTTGCAATGGCGCCAGGGTAAAATTTACACTGGTGCCACTAGAAGTGGCGCCAGGCCATTTTTTGGTTTGGCGCCACTACTAGTGGCGCCAGCCAATTAGAAAAGATTTAAGGTCGGCAAGGAACGTATCTTTGACTAGATTTGGGCGCCTGTACTAATGACTACCATGTAAACTTTAGCCTAGCTTCACTAGGAGTGACTCCGAAAAGTCCGGGAATGATTTGAAGGAGCCGGGGATGACCCGGAAGGCCGAAAGGGAGCATGAACACTTAAAATAGTGTCCTGGAGGTATTTGACTTGAAAAGTGAGGATAAGATGTGTCGGAAAGGTTGATCGAGCCTTTAGGGGCAAAACGGTCAACCGGACCGAAAAACTGCCATGAAAGACTCAAACTGTCCCGGAAGAAGACTTGGGATCTGGAAACATTATTTAGAATGTTCCCAGAGGTTGTCGGTTTGATACCCAGAGCCGGCGTGGTAGGAAAAGGAGACCGGCCCACCAGGGGCAAAATGGTCATTTTGTACCGGGTTTGCCGGAACTGACTCGGAATGGTCCGAAAAGGTAAAGGAAGGTTGAGAACACTATAAAAAGTATTCTCGGGTCATTACCGGTTTGATACCCAGAGCCGGTGTGGTTGAAGAAGGAGACCGGCCCTCCAAGGGCAAAACGGTCATTTTGTACCGGGTTGGCCGGAATTGACTCGGAATGATCCGGAAAGAGAAAGGAAGGTTGAGAGCACTATAAAAAGCAATCTCAGAGGGTTACCGGTTTGATACCCAGAGCCAGTGTGGTTCCCGGGGCATCCGGATGCCTAGGGGCAAAATGGTCATCTTGACCAGAAAGTCTCGAAAAAGGTCCTAAGGGTAATTTGGTCATTTTTCACCGAAGTGGGCGAACAACCACTGGTGTTGATCTAGATTTTGAGTGTTTCCGCCACTCTAACGGTGTGAGTATTTCCGCTACTCGGACGGAGTTGAGTATTTCCACTACTCGGACGGGGTTGATGATTTGTGAGTATTTCCGCTACTCTAATGGTTCTGTGAGTATTTCTGCTACTCTAACGGTTCTGTGAGTATTTCCGCTACTCTAACGGTTTTGTGAGTAGTTTTGCTACTCAGACCGTCTCGAGGAATAAACTGTCTCGAGAGAGGGATTGGAAAGGGGTCTTACCGTCTCCGAAGAGACGTGCCTGGATTGGAACCGTCTCGAGGAATAAACTGTCTCGAGAGAGGGATTGGAAAAGGGGTCTTACCGTCTCCGAAGAGATGTGCCTGGGTTTTGAGTGTTTCCGCCACTCTAACGGTTTTGTGAGTATTTTTGCTACTCAGACCGTCTCGAGGCATAAACTGTCTTGAAAGAGGGATTGGAATTGAAATAAGAAAGGACAATGCCCCCTAAGCGCATTTTGGTCATTTTACCTCTATTTGGGCCTGACAGGCCCGCGAAGCGATGGAAAGATCGAATTTGGACCTAGAGAATTGGTTTCGATTGGAATATGCCCAAAATGACTTGAAAACAAGTCTGGACGGAGTGTAGACTGCCGAGGGGTCAAAAATGGGGTGCTTACAATGATGAATGCAAAACAACTATAACTCTCCCTTTTCAACATTTAATATACTTTTTTTTTTCACTTCTCACTCTTCTCTTAAAATATTTTCAACTTTTGAACTCCTCTTTCATTCTTTTCTTCATTTTATTCTCTCTTTTTTTTTTTTTCCTTATTCTTCTTCTCTTTTTTTTTTCTTTTCTTACTTCTTTTGTTTTTTTTTTTTTTTTCATACTTCTCATTTTGTTTCCATCCTTTTATCATCCCCCTTTAGATTCAATAATTACTTTTCATATTTCAATATGCTCATATGCATTGAACTCCCCAAGTCAATCTCATCTTTCTCTCTCTCTTTTTTTTTTCTGTAGCAATGCAAAAATACTCTTTTCTCACTTAGGCGTCCCTTTGCAATACAAGATATGAAATCACTATGCACTTTCTAATAAAAGTAGGAGATCAATAAGAGTCAAGGAAAATGCACGATTTAACAATGGGAAACTTATGGCTATGAAGAAGAATATGGTATAGAATCATATCCAAAGTTGCACAACCGAAGCATTTCATAGAGTACAAGTGTCAATATTAAGATCAAAACTCAACTCATGAACCAAATACAAGCATAATGAAGTTATTGAATGAAATGAGGGTGAAGAACTATCCTTGAATAAATGTAAATGCTCCAAAAGATGATAAATGCTTTAAAGTTCACAAGGTAATAATCTTCACTAACGTAAGGATGGAAAAGCAAAAATTAGTAACAACTATGTTGTAAATCATGATTGTGCACAATGATGTATTCCCCTCTACAAATGCATGAATTAAGCAACCCCCACAACATGTTGGGTATAAGGAGTGAATTAACATCATCTTGAGTAAAGAGATATGTAAAAATTCCTATCTTCTAATCTCAAAAGGCACTTTCACAAGTAAATTTTTTTTTTTTATAGGGTGCAAGACAAAAAAACAAAAACAAAACAATAGAGGCAAAGCCTCTACCCCACCCCCAACTTAAAGTAATGCATTGTCCTCAATGCATGAGAACAAAGCATTTAATGTAATTCAATGGTGAAAAAAAAAAAGAAGAGAAAAATAGAGTGCAAAAGGCACCCCCCAACTTATAATGCAAAATAAACTAAGAAAATAAAGAAACTAAACAACTTAAAACAACCCTAACTTAAAATGAGAAAATAAACTAAGAAAACAAAAAAATAAAACTACTCCTATTCTTGCACAAATGAGAGAGAGAATGGATCACCCAATGCCACAAAGTGAAAATTTGCCATCATCCCACACCCTCAACTTATAGATTTTCAAAGATTGCATACAAATGAGGGAATGTACAATAGCGACCACCTTGATAACCTCAATGATATAGCATGAAAGCACATAAGGGCAAAAAAGGGCCATGGAATGCAGAAAATAAAGAATGATCATACACAAATGTGCCAATTATGCTCATGTCATGAAGTGCTTGACCCTCCCCTTCTTCTTGGTCGGCCATGGAAATGATTCTTGGTTCAAAGGTTGGGACATGGAGCCCTAAAGGCTCCGGTAAGATAGGACTAGGTGTTAGAGGCGTAAAAGTAGGGATTTCATGATCCATAGACATGGTAAGGATGACCTCTAAACCATCAACATCCTCATTGATATGCAAATTCCCAATATCTAAACCAACATTATCATTAAGGGTGATCTTACCCTCCTCTTCTTGTTTGGAGTCTCCAATTTCAGACTCCACTCTCTCAAAATTTTCATCCCGAAATATATTTTCATTAATTGCCTCACTTTCCTTAGGAATGTCTTCCTTAAACTCAAAGCATTGGGGAAAGGTAGTTTTATCAATTATTTCCTCATTCCTATGGTTAGTGATGGGATGAGCGGGTGTACTTGGACACTCTTGGTTAGGAGGAATGATTGGAGATGACACAAGGGACTTGTCCTCCGCCCGGACAACCAAGATTTGCATTAAAATAGTCAATTGACTCTTTATCTCATTAAGACCTTCATCTATTCTAGAGTTCACTTCTCCTTGAAATTTTATGGCTTGTTGAAGTGTGTCCTTTAGATTATCCTCTATGTTGTCCGCTTGTGTGCCAATGTGAGGAGTGTGATATTCCTCATAGGGTAAAAATTGGGATTGGAGGTATTCACAAGGTGGATTTTGGTAGGGTGGATGTGGTGTATGGTAATAGTCAAAGGGCTCTTGAGAAAGGTTAGGCTCAAAATAATGATGTGAATATGTGCTCTCATATCCCCTACCAAGGTTAAATTGGTCATACCCCCCAATAGCAGGAGGTGGTTGTGGAGGCTCCCTTTGGCCACTAGCTCTAAGGTGTTCCCTAAGAGACATGTTGGAAGACAAAAGGTGTGAAAATCTACCACCAAACATAATGGAATGCACAATGAAAATTGGATGCAATGTATAAACAAATGTAGCGCACCGCGCCTCAACACATCATACACAACAATGCTCAATAGTGTTTCATCCAAACCTCCAATCTCCACATAAAAATTTCACCAATTTAATCAAGTTCAATCCAATCAAACCTCCAATCTCCACAAGTTATATACCATAAATTTGCAATATACACAATCCCTAAATCTCCTCTAGCAATCCTCCAATCAAATTATTAAAATAAAACAAAATCTATACAAAATAAACAAAACAAGCCTAAAATAAAGAGGAAAAGAAAGAATGAAAATCTAACATGGTATTTACACAAAAATTGGAACGACGTTACCGATGGCCTAAGCCGAAGATTCCTCCGTCGTGGTAGATGGATGGAGATCCAATCCACCTCTTACTCTTCAATCCAAAGCTCGATAGTGCTCGCCTCATGCCTTTGTTCCCCGGCAACGGCGCCAAAACTTAGCACCCCGCAAGAGTACGGGGGTCGCAATGAAGTATAAACCGGAAGATCGGGTATCGTTCTCTCCCAAGGGACCTACTTAAATATAGATTCTAGTACTCAACTCGCACTAACCTAACCTAGGATTGGATTGCAATTATGTGGAGAATTAGATCTAAATAAAATGAAAAAATAAAATAGACCGAAAAGGTTTTGGGTTTTTTATGGTTGTTTTGAATTACTAGCCTATTGCAATGAAAATAAAGACAATTAACACTAGACAATTAAATTAAGGCAATTGAAATTAAACTTAAAGCAATTAAAAGGGAATTGGGCTCAAATAATCCAATCACTCAATTTCATCCAAGGTTTCCAATGGGGTTTATAACTCAAATCAAACACAACATTTAAGTGTGTTTGATTCGGAAGATTTAACTTTGAAAACCGATAATTCTCAAGCAATTGAAATTAGATACATGTTTAATAGGGAATCAACGATTAATACCATCGATTCAACTTAGTCAATACCAAATTTGTGGTTTGTGCATCGATTAGTCAAACATAGTCAATAACCTAGGTTTTCTAAGGCATCTTCAATCAATTTTTGGGAATAAATTTCTAACAATTGTGAAGTATTTTTCTAGTCAAGAGTCCTAAATTAATACCATTGATTTGGGTGATGAAAATCCCCAAACTTAGTCAATAATCTAAATTTTCTAAAATTCCACACCTAATTACTAGAAATTCGAATTCTAAGAAAATATGACAATTAATCCATGAGATACCTTCAATTGAATTCCTTAGATTATTTGGGTGATTTTCACATTTAAACCCAATGTAAATTCTAGCTACTTGAATATATCATAAACAACATGTAAGAATGTAAAGAAAGCATGTAAAAACTTAAATCTAAAATTTACTTGAATATTATAGATGTTTGGTTACAAAGAAAATGCAAGAAAGTGCAAGAAAATACAATACAATGGAAGAAAACTACAAGTTTTACACCTCTACTGCAATTACAAAGTTAAATCAAAGCTAAAAATGAAGTAAAATAAAAAAAACCAACCTTGGAGGAGCTCTCCCGTCGCCTCATTCCTCAAAACTAACCCTAACTACTCAAAAACTATACAAAAAATCCTAAAAACGCAGCTTCGGACGCAAAAAATGCATTCTGGATGAATAGTAACAGTCCAAATACCGTCTGGATGGTGCGTCTAATGGCCGTTTGAAGTGCGTCCAGACGGTGAACAGTAACCGTTCGGACGAGTACTATTCATCAATATTCGATCGTAGAAACTTCAAAGCTTGATTTAACTACCCTAGAGCTCAATTCAGCCGATGCACATTAGAGACAAAGTTGTAGAGATTGAAGTCTTCTTTCTAGTAATGTAAAAATCAGCTCAATCGGATATTAGAATAAAAAGTTATGGTCAGAATATTGAAACAGGTCTGAATTTTCATGAACAAATTATTTTACTTGAACCCGCTTTGATTATTCTTGCTTTCTTTTTGACTTTATTAGCTTATATAACCTACAAAACACATACGAAACATACTCAAACAAATATTTAACTAAAATAAGATAATAAATTACAATATAAGTCTAACAACGTACAAATTAAGAGCTTATGATTACACTTTTAGGGTGTAATCACCAGGCATGACCTTCTTTGCTTTACTTGACCAATTTTACTTCAAACACTTCGAGCTTCTCAAGGGATCTTCTCTTTTGGATATCAAGAATCTTTTCAATGATCTTTAAATAAGTGATGTTAATTAAAAGAACTTCAATTCAATTTTAGATTGAATTCTTCTTCTTAAATGATCATGATGCTTTCAAACTATTCTCTTTGAGATTTCAATGTATCTTCCTAAGACTTGATGATTTTTTCCTTAAACACCTTCAATCTCTTCAAATTCAAATTATTGGATTGATTTTTGAATAGGTGTTATTCTTCTATTTTGGTCCATTACTCATCCTTAGCTTGTTGTACATCCTATTTTGATATTTACTCAGCTTTAACTCTATGACTTATTTATTATTATTCTACACACTAATTAAAATCATTAGTAAGATAACACAAGGTTTAGTTATTATCAAAATCAAGTCATGGAGTCAACAAGGGCGGGGTAGGGTGATGATTTTAGGATATTTTTCCTATATGTAACTAACCTCCGGACCATAGATTTCTATTTCAAAGACCAAAACTGGAGTAAAATTTTCAAAAGGGCTTTCAAAAGGTTGCTAAAAATCTATTTTTCAAAAACCTTCTTAAGAAGGACATTTTCAAAATCTTTTTAAAAAGCTTAAGTTTAGTTTTCAGATTATACTTAGTTTTAAGTGACCTAACACATATTTAACTATGTTAGATGGTGACTCCCAATTTTTTCAAAAAGCCCTTAAATCAAATCAAGTTTTCAAGTTCAAACTCTCGTCGCACTTGTCCTTCTAATAGGGCAAGTTCTAACAGAGAAAGTACCATGCTTTTCCTGAGTCAAGAGAGCTTGGTTAAAGCCTAGGGTGCGACACACTTCATTTCACATAATCCATCTATGATTGAATTTATTAAACTCCTTAATGAGTTTATTTTTAATTTGCACATAATCAAAATGTTTATGATTTTATTTTATAAGAACAACAATAAAAATCCAAATCTAGTTAAAAATACACTCCATCATATTATCACTAAATAAAGAGGATCTTATATTTTTCTCTCAAATTTTGTCTTAAATCTCAATTAATTTAGAATAAATAAGTATGGACTTTAGGCTACAGGCAAAACAAGTAAAACATAAGGTTAAAGGACAAGCAAAAATGGGCCAGAATATGAGTTGCACAAGGAGCGATTTTATTATATAAAATTTTTTGAACCTTGATCTATATAATAGGTTTTTTTAAACATTAGGGGGCCATTTTAATATTTAAAATCTTATTAGCTTAGATTTATATTAAACATAGTGAGATTTTTCAAATATTGGGGTTGGGGGGGCGCTTCTACCTTTGTCCATGGATGTGCGATTATGGTGGTTTGAACATGACGGGTTCAACAATGAGCGACAAAACTGGCATCAGCAGTCGTTGCTTTCAGGGTGGACGTGAGCACAATGTTTTGTGCTGAACTACATAAATTCTCTGCATATTGTTTTTTTTTTTTTTTTGGGTGTGCATGTGATCATGAGTATGCCTCTATATGTATGAGCGTGGGTTTAGTTCTAACACTTCCAAGGTATTTCTGTTTTCTTTCTTGATTATATACTTACATTTGCAAACAAGAGCCTAGATCATCTAAAGTGAGTTGTGAAGTAAGTATTTCATTGGACCATGCGTGGTACTCATATTTTACGAAAGGTAATCATTATGTCACATGATTACAGTGGAATATCAATATTAATAATTGTTATGTTATTCAATATGTAAAAGAAGAAATGTTTCTTAAATAATAACAAGAAAATTTCTCTCTAATTGGAATCCATTTCTCTCTCCTCTCTCCTCTCTCCTCTCTCTCCTTGTTCTTTTTTTCCTTGTCTGCTATTAATGAAAAAATTCATAATGAACTTTTTTTGGGGTTATAGATTTCATATTAAGGTTTTCTTTGGATTTCTTCTCTTACTAATCTAAAGGATCTAATACACAGTCAACTCAGAGCCAAATAACATCCACGATCAAACAAATCGATCCTATTTGGCAGCAGGAAGAGAAGTATCGGGGTCTTCGAACTAGACTCAAATGGCTCCGACGGGGGTAAAGAAACACAAAGTTCTTTCATGCTACAATGATCCAAAGGAGACAAAGGAACATAATTGGCCAATTAAGAACAGAAGAAGGTACCTGGATGGATAATCCTAATCAAATTAAGGGGTTAATCATGCAATACTTTAGCAGACTGTTTAAGACTAAGGGAAGAAGAGATTTCAGCCAAGTGTTAAGTTGTGTGCATCCTAAAGTCACTAATTCTATGAATGAGGAGCTTCTTCGGCCTATTTCTAGAGGCGAAGTCAAAGCAGCAGCTTTCAGTTTGGGGGCTCTGAAAGCCCCAGGTCCTGATAGTTTTCAAGGCATTTTCTACTAGGCTATTGGCATATATTGAAGGATGACATAGTTTCAATGGTAACTGAATTTTTCCAACATGGCGTCCTTCCAGATGGTATCAATCACACCAATATTGCCCTTATCCCCAAGGTCAACAACCTGGAAGAGGCGTCCCTGTTCCGGCCGATAGCTTTGTGCAACCATGCATACAAGATCATTACAAAGGTTATGGTGAATTGTTTGAAACCTTGCATTGATCGCATCATATCTCCTAACCAAAGTGCTTTCATCAAAGGTAGACTATTCCAAGACAATATTTTCATTGCTCAAGAGGCTATCCACTACCTTAAACAAAAGACAGGAGGGAAGTTGTTGGGTGCAAAGGTGGTGGAATCAAGAGAGAGAGAGAGAAAGAGAGCTTTGAGAAAGAGTGAAAGACTTTGTATTATTTTTGGTGGTGCAAATTTGTACAAGCTTTTGCTCCCTTTTTATAGGAAGGCCAATAGACAATACATACATATACAATAGGTAATACAACATTCCTAACCTTATCTTCTCCATTGACAATAGATATTTACTTATCTCTTCCATTAACAATAGGTAGTTGCTTATCTCCTCCATTGACAATATATTTGTAGGAATTATTATTACAAATTACTATTATTTTAACACCCTCACTTAATTTGTAATACGAAATAGTGTCTTGAACTGCTGCAATTTCTCTGCCGATGCTGCTTTGGTAAAAATATCTACGAGTTGTTCATTGGTGTTGACAAAATTCATTTGAATTTCTTCTTTGCCAACAAGATTTTTGATGTAATAGTGACGAAGTTCAATGTGCTTTGTCCTGGCATGAAATACCGGGTTTTTGGTCATAGCAATTGCAGATATATTGTCACAGTAAATGATTGTGGGGTCCTTTTGCTTTTGCTGCAAATCTGCAACAATTCTTCATAACCAAATTGCTTCACAAACAGCGTCAGTGGCAGCAATATATTCTGCTTCAGCTGATGAGAGAGCCACTGTCTTCTGTTTTTTGGATGACCAAGAGATTACTTTAGTGCCCATGCAGAACACGTAGCCAGATGTGCTCTTTCTATCATCAATGGATCCAGCCCAGTCACTGTCAGTGTATCCAGCAAGACTATTGTCTTGTTTAGAAATGTATTTGATGCCAAAATTTTTTGTGCCTTGCAAATACCGTAATATTCTCTTAGCTGCAGAAAACTGAATTTGGCTTGGATTAGTCATAAATCTGGAAATCATGCTAACTGGATAGATAATATCTGGCCTCGAGTTGGTGAGATACATCAGGGAACCAACAAGGCTACGGTACAATGTCGAGTCAACTTTTGGTGATCCATCTTTTGCTGCAATTTTTCATTCACCGCCATTGGAGTTGAGACTGGCTTGCATGTTGACATCTTGAATCTTTTCAGCAAGTCTTCAGTGTATTTTTCTTGAGAAATAAAAATTTCTCCTTTTGCCTGCCGCACTTGGATGTCAAGAAAATACTTCATTAGGCCCAAATCTGTCATCTCATATTCTTTCATCATGGCCTTTTTAAATTCATCTAGCATCACAGGGTTAGTGCTAGCATATATCAAATCATCAATATAAAGGCAGACGATGAGAAAATCATTGTTACCTCCCTTTTTGACATATAGGGAAGGCTCACTGGGACTTCTTTGAAATCCACTATGAAGAAAGTAATTGTCTATTTTATTGTTCCATGCACGTGGAGCCTGTTTTAGGCCGTAAAGTACTTTTCTCAGTCGATAGACCATATTTTCTTTTCCTTCCATCACGTAGCCTTAAGGCTGTTCCACGTACACTTCTTCTTCAAGCTCGCCATTTAGGAATGCTGATTTTACATCAAGCTAGTAGACATGTAACTCCAGCTGTGCTGCGAGGGCTAGAATTGTTCTAATTGTCTCCATTCAAGCAACAGGTGTAAATGTCTCATTGAAATCTACTCCAGGCTGTTGTGAGTAGGCTTTTGCTACAAGACAAGCCTTATGCTTTTGAATTGAGCCATCTTCTTTGAACTTTGTTTTGAAGATCCATTTCAGGCCGACCAAGTCTTTTTGCTTTGGAAGATCAACAAGCTCCCAAGTGTGATTTTTCACAATAGTGGTCATTTCTTCATCCATTGCTTTTTGCCAAACATGATTTTTTGCTGCTTCTTCAAAATTATGTGGCTCACAAGAAAATAATGCAAAATTGTTGGACTCATAAATTTCTCTTAATGAGCATACCTTCCTGATTGGTGAATCTGATTTGGAGTCACTTTCTTCAAAAAGACTTTCTTGTGGAGCTTATGAGTCTAAACTAATGGAAGAACTTGGCTCGCCATTGTCTTGTTGTGTAACATCTCCAAATGATCTAGCCTCATGGGATATTTTGTTTTCCCATTCCCAGGCTTTCATTTCATCGAAGTGTACGTCCCTTGAAATCACCAATTTATTGGTCTTTCGATCAAAAAGTCGATAACCTTTTGATTCATCACTGTAGCCGATGAAGATGTATTTTTCTCCTTTTTCATCAAACTTTTCCCTGTTTTGAGAGGGAACAAGAGAATATGCTATGCATCCAAAGACTTTGAAAAAGTTTACCATCGGCTTGCGGTTGAACCAAGCTTCATAGGGAGTTTTATTTAGGACTGCTTTTGTTGGAGACCGGTTGAGGATGTAGATTGCTGTGTTGGCTGCTTCTGCCCAGAAAGTGTTGGGAAAACCTTTGGCTTTCAGCATACTTCGTGCCATCTCGACAATAGTGCGATTCTTTCGTTCTGCCACGCCATTTTGTTGAGGAGTGTGGCGAACTATTAGCTGCCATCTGATTCCTTCATTTTTACAGTAATTTATGAATTCTTTAGACAAGAATTCTCCACCACGATCAATTATGAGCACCTTCAGTGGATGGCCGCTTTGTCTTTCCACCATCTTCTTGAACTGAAGAAATCTTGAGAAAGCTTCTGACTTTTGCTCCAAGAAGTAGACCCACATCAACCTGCTGAAATCATCAACAAAGAGAAGAAAATGTTTTTTGTTTCCCAATGAGGGAGTTCTTGTTAGTCCACAAATGTCCGCATGTACCAATTCAAGTGGAGCTTTTGCTCGCCAAGCAATCTTGGGAAATGGCAGTTTGTGCATTTTTTCATAAATATATCCTTCACAAGTTTTGTCATCTCTTTCAATTTTAGGCAATCCAATCACCATATTTTTTTGTCCTAGCAATTTCAGTCCTTTGTAGTTCAAGTGTCCATATCTCCAATGCCAGAGAAAGGATTCATCAGTTTTGTCAGCTTTTAAGGAAAAATTCTCATCCAGTGGCATGTTAAGGGGAAATATTTTGCTTGGTGCCATTTTTACATTGGCAACTAACAAATTATTTTTGTCACAGATTGTGCAGTTATCCCCTTTAAAGTTCACCGAGTATCCTTTTTGAATTAATTGCCCAATACTCAGTAAATTTTGAGTCAAACCAAGAACATACAAAACATCATTTATGAGTTTGGTTTTACCTCCCTTGGTTTGTACTGCCACCATTCCTTTGCCTTTGACAGGATGCTGATTTCCATCTCCCAATTTGACTTGGGAAGAGATCTGGTTATCCATTTTGACAAAACACTTGCCATTCCCAGTCATGTGGTTGTTGCATCCACGGTCCAGGTGCCATATGTTGAGCGCATCCTGATGATGTATACTCATGCAGGAGTAGAACACTTGTGTTGAGTCATTTTCTTCAGAGAAATTTGTTTCAGTCTTTTCATCTTTTTGTTGATACCAACAGTCTCTCTGTGAATGATTTGAAACTCTGCACTTGGTGCATCTGAGTCTGCAATCTTTGAATTGATGATTAGATTTACCACAAACAAAACAAGTAGAGCTAGATTGCTAGTTACCAACTCTATTTGTTTGATGGTGGTAATTTTTCCTTCCTCTTCCTCGGTTGCGGTTGCCAGAGTTTTGGCGCCTGTTTCCTTGTTGATGTTGTTGAAAAGAGCCACCTCCTCCATTTTCTGAGGTCTTCTTTTCTGACACATTGAGTTTTGACTGGAATGCTTGCTCAACATTTGTTCCTGCAAAGCTAGTCATTCTTTTTTCATAGGCTTCAAGAGAACCCATGAGCTCATAAAGAGTGAGTTTGGACAAATCTTTAGATTCTTCTATTGCAGCAACAATATGCTCAAATTTCTTTGGCAAGCTTCTCAATAATTTTTCAACTATTTTTCTCTCTTGAATAGTATCTCCATAGCTTCTAATTTGGTTAACAATTTCAACCACTTTTGTGAAAAATAGTTGAATGCTCTCACTTTCTTTCATGGCTAGATTGTCAAAATCACGCCATAAAGATTGAAGCTTTATGGAGATAACTTTTTCAGACCCTTGAAATTCGGCCTTTAAGATTTCCCATGCCTCTTTGGAAGTCTTTGCACTCATAATTCTAGAAAAAATAGATTTACTTACCCCTTGTTGAATGTTGAGTAAACATCTTACATTTTTCCTTACATTCTCTTTTTATTCCTTTTGTTTGGCTTGTGTCCAAGAGTTTAGTACTTCTTGACTTTCAGGTACAGAAAAGCGTTCCTCCACTATTTCCCATAGATCTTGAGAAATGAAGAGGGTTTTCATTTGAATACTCCAATAATCGTAGCTTTCGCCATCAAATATGGGTATAAGATTTTGAGCATAATTGAATGTAGTATTTGAGGTAATTGCCATGGACACAAATTGGTGTATAAGGAGAAAACAAGAAGAGAGTTAGGCTCTGATACCAAAATAATGTTGGGTGCAAAGGTGGTGGAATCAAGAGAGAGAGAGAGAGAGAGAGAGAGAGAGAGCTTTGAGAAAGAGTGAAAGACTTTGTATTATTTTTGGTGGCGCAAATTCGTACAAGCTTTTGCTCCCTTTTTATAGAAAAGCCAATAGACAATAAATACATATACAATAGGTAATAAAATATTCCTAACCTTATCTTCTCCATTGACAATAGATATTTGCTTATCTCTTCTATTGACAATAGGTAGTTGCTTATCTCCTCCATTGACAATATATTTGTAGGAATTATTATTACAAATTACTATTATTTTAACAAAAGTAATACAATTTGGCCCTTAAACTTGACATGAACAAAGCCTATGATAGGATGGAATGGCATTTTATTATGGCCATGTTAACAGCTTTGGGTGTCAATGAGAAATGGATTTCTTTAGTTATGACTTGTATCACTTCTGTTTCATACAGCATATTATTCAATGGTGAACATCTCCCTTCCTTCCTTGCTGACAGAGGCCTCAGATAAGGTGATCCCATATCTCCTTACATTTTTATTCTTGCTGCTAATTGCATATCTGCTCTCATTGAGGACGCAGTAAATCAAAAAGTCCTATCTGGGGTCAAACTGGCCTGAAACTACCCTTTGATCACTCACCTCTTATTTCAGATGATTCTCTCTTCTTGCTTAAGGCCACTAAAGCTAACTGTCTAAAGATATTGGACATTCTTAATTGATATTGTTATGTATCAAGCCAACTCATTAACCTAAAAAAATCTTGTGTGGTGTTTAGTGTAAACACTCCTAGAGAAGAGAAAGAGGAATTAGCTGCAGTTCTTAGGTTCCCTTTAAGGGTGAACTTTGGTAAATACTTGGGTCTTCCTTCTGAGTGGGGGAATTCAAAAAAAGAAGCTTCAGCTTGGCTGGCAGAGAAAATCGCTCACAAAGTTGAAGGGTGGAAAGAGAATTTACTTTCCTCTGCGGGTAAAGAAGTTTTAATTAAATTTGTTCTCCAAGCCATTCCGGCTCATGTCATGTCCATTTTTAAGCTTCCCATATGCTTGTATCATGAATTATCTACTAGACTTGCCAGCTTCTGGTAGCAAGGTAACAAAGGGAATCTAAATGCCATTGGCTCAAATGGATAGAACTTTTGGAGAAAAATTTTGAAGGCGGCCTTGATTTTCGTGATTTTGAAAGAATAAATGTGGCATTGTTAGCCAAGCAAGCCTAGCATCTAGCTGTTGATGATTGCTCTCTTTGCGCTAGGATTTTGAAAGGAAAACATTTTCATAATACTTCTTTTTGCGAAGCAAGGCCAAAGTCTCAATCTTCATGGAGTTGGAAAAGTTTGTTAATTGGTCGTGATCTATTGAAGGCATAATCCATATAGTAGGTCGGTAATGGTAACTCTATTAATGTATGGAATGATAGATGGATTCCTTCTATGGGAGTTTTGGGGTTCAATTCATCATCGAGTATCCAAATGGTTTCTAATCTTTTGAACCCTTGGAACGCATCCTGGAATCAAATTCTTATTAATCAATCTTTCGACAAAGATGTCACAGGAAAAATCCTTTCCATTCCTCTGCCATTAACTAGCCAAACTGACCATCTCATATGGCCTAAGACTTGCTTTGGCATTTATTCTATTAAGAGTGGTTATCAAAGCAGTGCAAAAGGAGTTTGAAAGAAGGATTTGCAGTCTTGCAGTTCCTCGTTTCAAGTTGATTCAAATATTTGGAAAGCTTTATGGAATTTAAAAATTCAGCCTAAGCACGCTTCTTTCATCTGGAAGGCTTTTAAAAATGCATTGCCAACTGTAGAAAACTTGTTCAAGAGGAAGATCATTGACTTCCCTGCTTGTCCTCTTTGTTGTAAGGCAGTCGAAACTATGGAGCATACGTTGCTTCTTTGTCCTTGGACTAGAGAGATCTGGAATGACAGCCCCTTACGAGAGGTCCCCTCGAAATTCTGTGTAACCCGTTTTGATCAATGGTTAATGAATTCCTTTTCTCAGCAACAAAGGCCATTTGCAGCTGTAACTGATCCTAGAGTTGTTATTGTATCTCTTTGTTGGTTTATTTGGAAAGCTATGAATGGCTGGTTATTCGAAAATCAGGTTCCAAAAGCTTATTTGGTTATTACAAAATGCCAAGAGTCAGTGATGGAGTTCAATAAAGCTGCTTTAGATATGAATCCAAGGAATTCTTCTCCCTTCTCCAATATTGAGGATTGTACATGGAGAAGGCCTTCTCCTTCTATCATTAAGGTCAATTCTGACTTTGCCTTTAATGCTACAAAAAATTTAGGTTTCTCTGGTATTTTGATTAGGGATGTTCATGGTAGAATGCTGGGAGGAACAACTTCGAAGTTTGTTTGCAATCCGGTTTTGGTTGGGGAAGCTTTGACTCTTAGACAAGCATGCTGGATGGCGTTGTCCTTGAACATCTCCAAGGTTATACTTGAATCTGATTCTCTCCAGGTGGTTCAGAGTGTTCAAAACCCTACCCAACAATGTCCATGGTCGATTAAAGGCCTATGCAGAGATATTTCCTTTGCTCTTAGGAATTTCGACATGGTTGAAGTCCTACATTGCTCTAGGAAGATGAATGGAGCTGCTGACTGGGTTGCATTTTCAGCTATCCGACGTATGTTGCCCCCTTCTTGGGCCTTCAACAACCCCAGCTCTGTTATTGCGATTCTTAAAAATGACTGCCGTGATGAAGGATAGTTTGTTGTGTTTTCTTTTGATCCTTCTGCTCTTTGTAGCCCTGATAAAAAAAAACAAAAAAAATCTTAACCGCTGCACCCGATCAAGTTCTGTCGCTGATCCCTAGCTACTCGTCCCCGAACCACCTTGGTCTCAAAAAACACCACTAATGCCTCAGCACTAAATTAATCTAATGGAGCGTATTGCAGGTAAATTTAATATCTGTTATCAGCAGTTTGTTGGTTGATTGTTCTATTCACCTCAAGCTTATTGTTTGATTACAAAATTCACTGTATATTTCATTCCATTGCCATTGACACTATTCTCACTGTATCACCATTCATAAGGCAATGATATTGACCCCAAATATTCAAGTTTTAGATCTTGATTCTTGTACTTTGTCAAGCAATGTCTAGCTTGAAACTCACTCAATTAAATCCCTTTTTTATTTTATAAGACATCTCACAAAGTGGATTTAAAGTTTTAATAGAAAACCTGTAAAATAATTTATTTTGATAAAATATTAGGCAATGAATGATAAACGGCAATAACAAACATTTTTGGTAATCAACAGATTTCCACTGATATAAAATTATTTTATTTTTATAAATAAGGTATGAGAATGTTCCTCTACAATACACTATAGTTAGAATAACTCATATTGACCAATTAAAAATTTCACAAATTAACTTTAGAGGAGCCGGACTCTCCAAACATAGCGTTATACTTCCTATACTGACAAGCTTTTCAAGAAAGATTTCCCTTTGCTTAGTTTCCTTATGGTCCTACATAAACTTCTCAACTGCAAAATGGAATGCAGTATGAAAACAATAATAAACTGTTCTGCCCAATACCAATATGGGCTTGTTCATACCTTATCCCTTATCGATATTGCTACTTTTGTACCTTGCTACCCTACCCACCTCACCAACCTCTCCGACCATCTAATGCCTGCACTGATCAATCCCATTATAACTTTCCTTTTTCTATTTAACTCGTGAATTCCGCATTTTTTTCAGTGGACTACTCGGTCAATGATTTATGCTATAGGTGCAAATTTGTGATCAAATTATTTTAATAAAAGCTAATATTAAAAAAAACTTTAACTTTTTATTTTTATCTAATGGGCAAGCTATCCCTAATTCTTACTATTCGGTGCCGCCGGTCTATAGGTGATAACTCCACATATCATTTCTTCATGTTTGCGGCACGTTAAATTATACCACACATAACCACCAAGCACGTAGAACAGCTAGTTGAGAGCTGTTCTAACTTAACCAAGGTCTTCGGTTCGAGACTTAAAAATACAATTATGTTAGGTAGGAAGAGCTTTACTGTAGGGATAGCATAACCACCTTGTGGTCCTACCGGCTCGAATCCAAATTAGTCGGAGCCCCATGGGGTTTCCGGAAACCAAATGGCTAGACCAAAAAAAAAAAAAATTATACTACACATAGCCAAATAACTAAAAACTATACCCACCAAACTCCTGAGCCAATAATAAGAATGACCTTGCAAAGACAACAAAATCAATTTATAACAATCCAAAACTGGCAACTATTATTTATTCAAAACAAGATTCAATACAACGCTGAATATTCAAAAGCTGATAAGATAGACCCCCAACGACAATAACATAAGAAAGTATAAAACAAACTCAACCACCAGATATCCTTCTCCTCTGACCATGACACTTATGAAACCAAAATGCAGGAGCTGAAGGGCAAGACTAGGCGGCTTTCAATGTATTTCCTACATCTATCACAAATCGGTATCTAACATCGGCTTTCATAAGGCGCTCCATTGCAGTGTTTACGTAGTCCATTGGAATAACCTCAACATCTGCTGTTATGTTGTGTTTTGATGCAAAATCAAACATCTCTTGTGCCTCCTTCATGCTTCCAATGCAACTCCCAGCCACTAACTTCCTTCCTGTCATCCAACATTCTATGTTAGATACCATTGCTTTTATAAAGGATTAAAAAGACAAACAAAAGGCATGATATCTTATACGAGGCACTAAATTATGCTGACTTAAGCCCTGAAATACGCTTTTGCCCACAGTACATAAAACAAATTAGTGATGTCAAATGATTACCTATAAGAAGAGGAAAGACTGGAATCTCAAGTGGCTTCTCTGGTACGCCCACCATCACAAGCTTTCCGTGAGACTTCAACAAACCAATCAATGGTAGGACAGGATGAGTTGCAGAGACGGTATCAATGATACCATCCATTGTTCCCATAGCAGCCTATTTACATTCAACGCATCCAATTTAATAAGAAAATTGGTCCCATTATCAAGAATGCCCATGAAACATAATAGTATAATAAAGTCAGAACTGTAAAAGCAAATTGAAAGTCAAAGGGAAAATGGTTACCTGCATCTGATCGGGGTCACGACTAACCAAAAATGAATCAGCACCAAGGCGTTCAGTAGCTTCCTTCTTCTTGCTAGGAGATGTACTAATAACTGTCACTTTTGTCCCAAAAGCCTTGGCAAATTTCACAGCTGCATGTCCCAGGCCACCAAGACCAACCACACCCACATGCATACCGGGCTTGTCAAGACCAAAATGTCTTAAGGGGCTATAAGTTGTGAGACCAGCACAAAGCAGAGGAGCACATGCTTCAAGAGGTAGATTGTCAGGAATGCGAACCACAAAGTACTCATCAGCCACCATGATGTTAGAGTAACCTCCAAATGTGGGGGTTCCATCATAGTAGGTAGAATTGTAGGTGGGTATCATTTCGGGGCAGTAGTTTTCAGCATCGTCAACACAGTTGTGGCAGGAGTGACATGATCCAACCAGGCACCCCACCCCAACTTTGTCACCAACTTTGAATTTCTCTACCTTGCTACCCACCTCTGTGACTACACCCACAATCTCATGCCTGCATTGGTCAATTGAATTAACTCATATTAGATTGTACTAATTAAAGAGCAAGTATTTCGACGTGCAATAGTAGAAAAATGCTAGATACAGTGGTGAGAATATGAGTAGTACGGTTGTGAGACAAATGCTATACCCATTGCCTCTGTGAGAAAAATGGGGAGAGAAATGGGATAATGTATAATATTACTTTATCTATAACTTATATTTGAGTAGTACAGTGGTGAGAATATGCATGGAAAATTCTATGATTACAGTACTTATATAGAAAACTCTAAAAAATGTAGTAGTGGCATTTTTAAAATTATGAGATTAATAGTGAGTATTTTAGTTTGAAATGTAAGTACCTTAACAATCAAATTATTTTATATGAAATTTAGGAGTAATAATTTGATTGGGAGCAATAATTTGAATGTATCCATCCCCCCAGTTGGCTATTAATTGGTGGTGTCAACTTTCACCAAGAAGTCTTTTCAAAAAGTCATGACCTTCACATTGTGAATTAGGTGTACTAAAGTAAGATTTCCACCAAAAAAAGACACAAATTCTCAAGGAGTGTCAAGTTTTAGGATGCTCTACTCCCTATATCTCCGCAGTATACATGCCAAAAGCAGATAAACGCATTGGCTGCGAATTGACAATATCTGATATTGTCATGGGGAATACTACCACGTATCAAAACAATTTGTAGTTTTTTTCTTTTTTCCCTCAATACAGGAAGAACTTCAGTTACATGTGGGGATTGGGGGCGATGTTCGGACCTCGCTAGTCGCTTATGCCGTGTTTATGTATAATTGTATATATGGAAAGAGAAAGCGAAGGAAGGTGCAATGATTACCCAGGGAGTTGAGGATAGGTGGTGTTGCCGTATGCGTTGGTGATCTGATTATAGTCCGAATGACAGATCCCACAGTACAACACTTTTAACGTTACGTCTTTCTCACCGGTTGCCCTGCATACACCATTCATTCCCAAAATAAGAAATCACCGTCGATTAAAATCAACACTCTCTCACGAAACACAACACACAAAAAAGAAAAAAGAAAAAAAAAAAAAACCGCAGGATTTTATTTATCTTTTTCAATGCCAAGTCTTTAATTTATCCGCAGTTCCTTTGAATAGATAATGAATCTGTTGAGGAGACCGATATATGCGGAAATATAGAACAGAGGTTTTAGTGTCTTTACCTTCTGGAGAACTTGAAGGGAGAGAGGACACCAGATGCATCTCTGGCTGCCCATCCAAAGGCCTTAACTGGGTGTTGTTCCTCTGGTGATTTTTCCATCAGCTGACTTTTGTTTTCAAAGAGATGAGTACAGAAACTAGAGAGAGAGTTATGAAATCTGTATAGAGAAAACGAGAGAGAGAGAGAGCAGCAAGCAATGGATTTGGTATTTGGGATAGGTTAATTCGTAGCCATATATACAGTTGCGGGATCGCATTGGCTGGCGTAGGCAGTGAGATAAGCCAACACGACCGGCGACTGGTCTTAGTCGGTCAGCTCAGCTAGTCGTCGATTGCGTACGCTCCATTTTATTTCTTCGCATGGAAAGATATTTCATCGAGAATGGGGCTTGGTCAACTAACACGTTTTGAACTGTTGATAAATAATGTTTTTTTTGGTACAAGTGGATGGACAATTTAATTAAACAAAATTATTTTTTTTAAAAATTAAAAAAAAAAATTCATAATAGTGAATCTTATCGAGGTACATTATTTTTTAGTACAAATTTTGTATAAATTTTTTTTAGTAAAATATTATTCAATTTAATATATCACAATCAACAATAATTAAGGTCAATTTTATCAATCCAGTCACGAATTATCTTTTCTAGTTGATCAGTCACATTCAGAATGAATTAATATGCACCCACCCCATTTTCTTTTCAGATTACTTTCACAAGGAAAAAAAAAAAAACTCGAAGCAGCTAAAATGTCCATCAAATTCCAATCGTGTTCCGGATAGAAAGGGCGTTTTTGTTTATCCCTAATTTGTTTTCCCGTAAAAGCCAGAAGCATAGTTATCGTAGACGTACGGACTAGATAAAAGTGACCGGTTCAGTCGGGAATCGGAGGGTTTTGACTATTTGATTCAACCGCTTGTGCTAACAGTAAGTTTTTAACAGTAACCACTCAAGGTTTAACTTTTGAAATTTTTAGTGACTTTTAACCGTAAATTTTTGAAAATTTTAATGATTCTCTCAAAATTGGGGTATGAACATGAAATTTACGTGATTCATCTTTACAGTGACATTGAATAAGTTAAAAGGAGTAGTTGGCTGAAAGGTTAGATAAGATAAAAAAATAAATTAATAAAAAAAATATTGTAATAATTTTTTCTTCTTCTTCTTCTTCTTGACCAAAACAAGTAGGAAATATGAATGTTATATTTGGATTAAGGACTTGGTGATAAAAAATTAAAGGAAAAGAAGAGAAAAATGTGAGAAAAAAAGAACTAAAAATTCTATTTCATTTTTTGTTTTCTTTTCTATCACCTTTTTTTTCTTTTGTTTTTTTTTTTCATAAATTCGGATTCCAAACATCGTTAAGTGGTTATAAATATTTGAATCTCAAGAGGTTGGCCTGGTGGTCAAAACTTAGGACTTAAGAGTCTACTTCTTCTCAGGTTCAAAACATCTTATATGCTATCAACTCTTTGGTGCCACCAGCGAGGTTTTTGGTTTAGTAATTATCTGATTTAGGTAAAAGAGAGGCTATACAGACCCCGAAATTAGTCGAGATGCGTCTTAGCTGACCCAGACACCCAGTTAAATATATATATATATTAAAAATCTTTGGTATGTCTTAGCCTAGGAATTGAGGATTGAACAATCCAGTGCACATTATTAACAGATATAGTTGCAAAAGCTAGAGGGTCTGTAAGTTGTTCAAAGATATTTGGTCGTGGAAAGCCCATATCTCTAATGAATTAGCTGCGACATGAAGCCCATATCTGTTCATTTAACAGTTTGTTTCATTGGTTAATTTGATTCCTTCACAGTAGATACATTTGAGAACTGATGATCATTAGTTACATGCAAGTAAAGAAATCAAACTGTTGTTTCCACAGTTCTAAGTTTCGCCCAAATAAAAATGAGTCTTATGCCAAAGTAAACAATGCATTATTTGTTGTCAAACGTTGCAATGTGTAGTGGATGAATTTGACAATGAAAATTCATTGTCGGCAAGCCATCGGTTCTTACGCGGTATTCAAGCGGTGTTTCGTATCTATAAATAAATAATGAGATTGACAAAGCAAAGTACAAAAAAAAAAAAAAAAAAAAAAAAAACAACAAAAAAGAAGAGAGAAAAGAAAGAAAAAAAAAAAAAAGAGGGGAGAAAGAATAGAGACGAGAGACAGAGCGAAGGCTCTAGACATATATTGGGAGATACAATTTTATTTATTTTTCTTCTATAATATAATGAAATATTGGGTAATCTATAAGATTTAACTTTAATAGTTTCAGAAGAACTAATATGATAAATATTTGACAACTCCTGAAGAACTATTCACTATACTTTAAGTTGAGTTATTTTATCAGTTTTATATTTTTTTTATTGTATAACACTTTATTAGCACAAGACTCAAAGTGCTTGCAAAATTTGTTTCTTTTGTATTCTTCACCATGTCAAACGATATGTAAAGATAATACGTAAAATTTTATTTGGATTTACACCGGATCTAAGGTATGCTCATTATTAGTTTAATTCCATTGTGTATTATATTTTTAACCTTAGTATCAGAGCCACAAAAGGTGTTTTCCGGCTTGTGTACACTATATTCTTTACGAAGCTTTCATTAAGTTTTAATGGTGGTTTGGCAAAATGATCTTCGATTGGCCTTTTTTTTTTATATATAGTATGTTATAGCCTATAACAACATGATTCAATCTGTAAAATTTCATAAGAAAACTCATTTCTATTTGACATAGATCTGAAAAAGAAATTTAAAAATTTAAACTTTTGTTGGTTTATTTCTCAAAGATTTTAAATTTTTGGCCTATGATATTTATAGATCTAGAATCTTTATTTCAATAGTTTTTCATAGACATGTGGTTTGACTATATTTTGATATCTGGATTAAAAGTTAGACACAATGTAAATTCGATTAAAAATCTAGAACAGTGATATTATATATACCGATGAATTGTATAGTAATGAATACTATTCATCAATAATACTCTTACTATTTATAATTGATAAATATTGAGATGAATAGTATAATTACTATTCATGAATAGTGAGATTGCACAGTAATTATATAATATTGAATGAATAGTGTGTTGCATAGTACTATGTCAGTTCTCTTTTTATGAGGTTGTTGTCTTTTATCATAATATTCACCTAATATTAATATGTTCGGTAGAGATTTTATATAATCATTAACTTATTGTTAATAGACCATATTATTGCAATTGTATTTTATTAAATGAATATATTGAAATTTTTATGTCAAAAGCCATCCAGAAGTAATGAACTTTGAAAATACAATTAATTCTTATAGAATGTTTATTAAGGCATGCATGTCGTTTATTTAATTATTGTTACTTTATAAGGTCGGCTTGCCACATATTATTGTTTTAATTTCTGTTATTTTAATTTATATTATTGTTATTATTTAACTATGCTTCTTATGACCGCTATCTATTTTTTAGCATAGTATTGTCATCAAATTTTTCTATAAAGAAAAATATGAATGCCAAAAAATCGTAATTTAATCTTATTATAATTTAATACACCTGGAGTTACAAGATTATCAATAAATGCACTTAGAGTTGTAAGATTATGGTTGAATATACTCGAAATTATAATATTTTACAATGATATAGTACAGTGTTGCCAAATAAAAGAATAAATTATTTGATGAAAATCAACCAACGTGCCCAATAGATGCACGGTAACTTAGTTGGTTTTATTTATTTCTTTTTTTGGTTTTTCCTCACACATTAAATTAGGCAAAAGAAACGAAAGAATAATGCAATTCATAATATGTATCTATCCCTGCAGTGATAAATAGATGGTATTGATCCGGCGTGGTACAACGCATGAAATTGAGAGCTGTGATTAGCTAGTACTTTGACCAATATTATATCATTCATTGAAGTTAATGTAATTTTATTTGATGGTTATGGACATTATCGCAAATGTGATTGTCATTAATGATTTTTGAAATTATAGGATACTTTGAAGGTTGTAAATGCCATCAGAAGTGGAATAATATGAGAGCAAAGGAAAATAGAAAAAGTTTGTTGAATAAACTTCTCAAAAATTATGAATATGTTTTATTAGTCACGTACCTATGTAGCATGATGATAAAATTTTAAATAGATTTGTACAGTAAAAATAATTTTTACAATGATACTTTATATATATTTTGCATATGAAGGCATAGATCGTACTACTACTTTACTTATTTTAAAGATGAATGAGGAAGATATATGTCTAGCAGACAATGTCAAAAAGCATACAATTCTTTGAATGAAAAGTATTTCATAAATTTAACATTAGCTGAAATTAATGTTAAGACAATATCAAGCATTGAAAAATTGATTGAAGTCTCCAAAAGAGCTAAGTTGTAGAAAAGTTAGATTCCGAAAGAGCTAACATAATATTCCCAAGAATAATGAAACTTTATATTGATAATGCCTTCTATTCTATTAGAAGTACAAGATATTTGCTCAGTTTGAAAAATATATTTATATTACTTTTCTTTTTCATGCTAGAAGCATATAATAGAGAAATTTGTTGCTTTTTTTCTCGGTTATATTATATTATAAAATTATGGGATCACTTGAAGTGATAAACCAGAAGTTTTTTCAACCCAAAAGATTTTTGCATTGTGAAATCACCTAAAGTGATACAACAGAAGCATTTTTAACCCAATGCGTCTTCATGAATTACCTGCAGTGAAAGCACCTGAAGTGATATACTAGAAGTGTTTTGACCCTAAAATTTTTTTATATTTTGGCATGATCGTCTTAGTTATCAGGGATCAATAATGATACGTCCTATAATTAAAAATTTTAATAGATATCCGCTAAAGAACCAGAAGATTATTTCTGCTAAGTAATTATTTGCTTACTCAATGAGACTAATATATACGAATAGTTATTTTTGATGAGTCAGTTTTTCCACCATTAATGGGAGATAAGACATAACATGAGATCAGTTAGAGTGTTGTGAAATGTCTTATCTTGATCCTCAGGCAAGTCGATGTGAATATGAAATTCACAAAATTATTTACTTGTAGACAATTACTAATCAATTGTCTGAAGTATTCACTGATACAAAGAAGGTACTCAAATCATATTGATACTAACTGCTAATGCTCTAGCACATATTGATGTCCTTGCAGGACAATCGTTAATATAGTAGCACATGAATTCAAAGTGCCGGAAGCACGGAAGATTGGTCAGTGCAAAAGCCAAAAGTCTCCAAAAGATAAAAATATAACAAAATGAGCAAATTGGTATTCCTGAAGAAACCATGATATCTAAATTTCCTAAAGAATGAACTCTTGAAGAGCAATTTTCTGAAGAGATATAAATATATTTCTATAATTTTTGAAGAAAAAAATGAACCTCCAGAAGAGAAATCTTCATCATCTAAACTTTCTGAAGAAACTCCTGTAACATAATCCCTAGAAAAGAAATCTCTTAAAGAGATGTTCCCCACAGAGGAAATGGTACTTAAAAATAATGAGATATCAATGAATAATATATAGAAGAACGATATAATAGAAATGATATTGTTGTCAATAACATATTTTTATTTAAAGTGGCTCTTGCAATTACCAGAAATAATGAAGAAAATGAACCACAGACAGTTGACAAATGTTTATGCTATGATCGATCAAAATAAAAAGAATTTACTAAGTTAGAATTAAACTCATTAGCATAATGTAAAGTATTCGAATTTGTAGTTCAAACACCGAAAGATATCGAACATATAGTCTAAACACCAGAAGATGAAAATATCAAACTTGTAGTCCAAACACCAGCAGATGTTGGACATGTAGTTTAAACACAAGAAGATGTAAAGTATTTGGACTAGTAGTCCACCCACTTGAAGATATAAAACTGGTTTGATATAAATGGGTATTTGCGCAATAAGAAAATAGAATAGTGTAATATTAAGTACAACTCATACCAGAAAGTTTCTCATAGAGACTTAGTATTGATTACAATAAGAAATTCTATTCTATAAGGATGCAATTAAATTCATATTATTGATTAGTATGTCAGTGTCCGAAGGACTGGATATGCATTTAATGCATGTAACTTATTCATATGATTGATTAGGTAATGATATATATATGAAAATTTTTTAAGAATTTAAAAAATGCTTGAAGCAGATATTTTAAAACATTGAAGGTTATATTCTATTAAGCTTTAAAGATATTTGTATGAGTTAAATCAATCTGGACGCAGATGATACAATTATCTCAATAAATATTTATTGAAAGAAGTATATGTAAATAATACAATTTGTTCATGCAGTTTTATTAGAATTAGAATTTATTATTATTGCAATATATATTGATACTTTTGAATATTATTGGTATTCATCAAGAGATTACAAAAATCACTAGTTATTTAAAGAATAATTTTGAAATTAAGTAACTTGGAAGAACAAATTATTGTCTTATCTTGCAAATTGAGTATTTATCAGAAAGAATATTTATTCATCAATTTACATATACAGAAAAGATTTTATATTGATAAAGCTCATCTATGGAATTCTTCAATGGTTGTCTAATTACTTGATATACAAAAAGGTCATTTTCATCCTCAAGAAGATTTTGAAGAAATTCTGGTCTTAAAATACCATATCATAGTGCTATTAGTGTTCTTATGTATTTTTCAAAATGCACAAGACCTGATATTACATTTTTCTGTTAACCTACTGACAAAATATAGTTTTGTTCCAACTGTAAGACAATGGAATGGAGTAAATTGTGGTAGATTCGAAGAACAACAAACATGGCTTATTCTATGCAAATAAGTCACTACCAGAGTTAGTTGACTATGCAGAGGCTGTTTATCTTTTTTATCCACATAAAGTTCTATCTCACACGGGATATTTGTTTGCTGCTTACAAGATTGCTATATTTTGACAATCTGTAAAGTAAATATGAATGACAACTTCTTCAAAATTCTTATGAAGCAAGTCGAGAGTGCATTGGGCTGAGTTGTATGATCCAACATATTCAAAAAATTTGCTGACTATCTTTGATCAAAGATAACTCAACGATATTATATGAAGATAATGATTGTACAGATTACGGGAGACTACATCAAAAGTGACAGAACTAAGTATATTTCGTCAAAATTCTTTTATATGCATAAGCTCTAGTAAAGGAGTAATATTGGTGTCCAGTAGACATTGTCAAGTAACAATTTGGCGAACTTATTTACTAAAATACTACCAACTGCGAAGTTCAAGAAACTATCAAATTCATACCAGAAGTATAAATGAGGGGGAAATACGTATTGTACTCTTTTTCCTTCGTCAACGATTTTCCCATATAATTTTTTTGATAAGGTTTTAACAAGACAGTTTTAATGCACCCACAATATTTTATGCTACACAAAATATTGTATTCTTTTTCCTTCGCTAAGATTTTTTTTCACTAGATTTTTTTGAGCAAGATTTTAATAAGGCATATGTTTGTAGAAAGTCATCCAAGGGGAAGTGTTGTGAAATGTTGCAATGTGTAGTGAATGACTTTGATAATAAAAACCCATTGTCGGCAAGCCATCGGTTCTTATACGGTATTTAAGCAATGTTTCGTATCTATAAATAGATAATGAGATTGGCAAAGCAAAGTGTAAAAAAAAGAAGAAGAGAGAAAAGAAAGAGAGAAAGAATAGAGAAGAGAGACAGAGTAAATGCTCTGTATATATATTAACAGATACAATTGTATTATATTTCTTCTATAATATAATGAAGCATTGAGTGATCTAAAAGATCAAACCTTAATAATTTTAGAAAAAATAATATAATAAATATTTGATAATTTCTGAAGAATATTTACTATATTTTGTGTTAAGTTATTTTTTCAGCTTTATATCCTTTTCATTGTATAACGTTATTGAGTTTTACCTCACAGATTGTTTTGGCAATAGCCCCTTTTGGTTTGACAATAATCATGTCCAATAAGAACTGGGGATAGTTTCAAATTATTGGCAAAGGATTTATCTCGTGTGCTAAATTGTGGTTTTAGGAGCCGGTATATTGCAAAATCTCAACCCTTTACGAAAAAAGGAAGAAAAATAAGTATGACAATTGGATGAGAATCCTAGCAAGATTGGCATTCTAGGTGGTTTTGGAAAACAAATGAAAAATTAATTACCACTTCAACTCATCTTAATTACTACAAAATGTGACCAAAAAGAAGTTTTTCTAAGGTAATGCAATGTCAGGTCAGACAAAAAAAAAATATAGGTAATTTATACCTGAATTAATTTTTTTATTATAATGATTGTTAAATTATTGAAATGACCCTTAAAATAGTATGTAATTTCAGTGTGAATTCAAAGGGCATTTACATTATTAGACAATTATATTATAAAAAAGAATGTTAATTTAGGTATAAAATTATTCTTTTGTGAATATGTGCACGTCACATGACAATTTTTCATCTGTGCTCTTAACAGATTGTTAATATATCACTAACAGAAGTGTTAATTGATACAAATTTATAATTTAAGGAGTCAATATGTTACATTTTAGAATTTAAATAATTTAGTAATACTGAATCATAATTTAAGAGGTGATATTGAGGTGAATACAAATCTTCAAATCCCATTAACTTACAAATAAAAGAAACGAAATAAAATGAAAAAATGATATTATACAAATGCTCAATTATTTGCGATAAACATAAACAGTCCCTACTGGGTTATACACGTATATATCTCTACCTATCTAGCTACTACGATAGAAACGGAACGCCTCCTGCTTTTCTCACTCTGTTGAATTACTTTCATATCCTTAGCCAACTCAGTAAATTGCGTACATATTCTTTTTTTCATGCCTGTGCACATCCATCCGTTGCATGTGCATATCTGTTCCTCCTGCTCTTGACTGTCCGTGTCACCAACGGCAAAACGCACCGCCATACCGGCCAGATATTACAAGTATATTTCATGGCCGCCGCCTTTCCGCCAAGCCAACTCAATCGGATTAGTATAACTTAATACAATACCTAAATAAGTAACTTATACATATTTATTTGTATAATCTCAAATAAAGAATTAATACATATCTGTATGTATAAAATAATAAATTAAGATCTTTATTACATATAATTCTTTTTAAAATAAGACTAGTAACGAATAGAGAATTTCATGGAATAATCATTTTTGTTGCCCTGTAGTATGGTGTTTTAAAAAATGTAAAAGTATAGAAAGCACAATCAAAGTGCTATCTAAGAGAGAGACAAAATAAAAGGAGGAACATAACTTTTATATATATATATGATTTAGGGTGGATTAGAACTTTAAGAGTGTCTTGTTCTGTTATGTTTCTAACATTCTATTAGCTTGATCTACATTGTTGGAATCTTTATCTAAAAAATGACTTAACATGATATTAGAGTTCTTGTTTTGGAAAGTTCTGGGTTCAAGTCTCATGATATGCATGTGCTCCCTCTTTGTGCACTTTGTTGTGTCTTTGTTTGTGCACCTATTATCTTATTGTTAGGGCTAGGGTTGTTTAAAAAAAAAAGGCCCGACCCGATTCAATTTTGGCAGGTGAATTTTGATCAACCTGACTATATTCGATTCGGGTGACAAACCTTTATTATTCCAATTCAACCCGGCTAATCCGACCCGACATTGTTACATTAAAACTTTAATTTTTTCAACCATCCCGACCCAACCCAAACATCCTATGAGTTGAATGCGGTTCTAAAATTTTTCAACCCGACCTGTGAACAATTCTAGTTAGGGCTCTTACATAACAATTTAAGTTTTTAGCTAAATTGGTGTCTTAATACATCTTTTTAGGAATAGATTTACAAATGTTGAAGAGGGCAAAGTGTTTGATGAAAAAATAATTTCATTCCATTGAATTTTTATCCTTCATCTAGGTTGATTTTGCTTTGTAGATGGGTGCAATTTTCAATCAATCACTTTTTAGTAATTTCGTTCTTCGTTAAACTATCAAATTGTTTTCAGCTTCCTTTCATCAGTGTGTATATGTATATATACATTGGATTACGGCGAGTAAGAACGGTGGCTGCAAGGTCAGTGACTTGTGAGTTGCGATTTTCTGACTTCATCCCTAAATCCAACTACCAGATACATGTGAGATGCGATTTTGTTGCTCTTATTGGAAAATTGGATGATTTGCTGTGATTTATTCAGGTCCTACTTTGAGAAGGAAAGGAAAAAAAAAAAGGAACAAAACATTAATTTGAAAGAAACCCTTAATCAGACAGCCAGATACACGTGAATTGTGAGTCTGTCGCTCTTTTATTAAAAAAATTGGATGATTTTGTTTGATTAATCTGGGTCCTACTTAATAAATAACTTGATTGACCTTAAAAAAAAAAAAAAAGGAAAGAAAAAGATTACCCTTAAAAATTATTGCTACTGTATTGATAATGTATAATAAAAACTTGTGAAATGAAAGGTAAACATGCAATTAGCAGGAATCATGCTAGTATGAAGCAGCTTGAGAAAAAAGATTGCATGCACATGTTCTGTCACTCTCAAGTCTCATCTATGAAGAAGACGTAGGAGGTTGTATTTTGTTTTATGGGCGGCGCCAGCCCACTGAACCTGCAAATTTTATATTTTGCTTTATATAAGTTTTTATTCTGTATGGTATTGAACCCCCTTACTCCATACTTTGAACCCATATGGAAACTGCCTAAATTTCGGTTGGAAGTGTTTCAATTAACTGTGAAATCCTTGCCTTCTTTTATTATCAACCAACCATTATTACTTTCTTTTTTAAAGATAAATATAAGCTTTTTGGGGTTGTCCCCAAATCTATTACACAAAAAGGAAAAAAAAAATCTAATTAATTTACGTTCCTTTTGGAATTCAAATTTTGGATAAGAAAAAAAAAATGTAAAAAAAAAGATAACAAAATAAAAGAGTAATTTTATTTTATTTTTTCTCATATTTTTCAAATACTTTATTTTTTCAAATAAAGCATTAGAGAACACCAAAAGTTTTCTTATCCCAACGACGTTGTCTTCTCATCTCGACACTCCCATGACAATCAACGTGTGTTGGCGCTCTCTAGTACAAAGGTAAAATACTAAGATTTTATTTATTTATTTTTTAAAAAATATTATTCTTTCAAAAAATATGTACAAAAAATTTTACCGAATGATGTCGCAGTGGTATTATTATAAGGATATGAATTTTCTTCAACTTAGGTTGGAGGAATTCCTCTTGCCTTGTATATATGGCAACATACCATTTGACTATGTATTTATATTTATATTTTTAGTTTGAGTATTTTTTACAATATAAAAATCCCATGCATAGTGGCCAAAATCTAGAAAGAATTTAAAAAGATTATTAATACAATTTTAATACGTAGTAGTATAATGTACTGTTACGTACACTTGGTAGGAGGAATTCCTCTAACATAGGTTTGAAGAAATCCTTGTCCTATTATAATTAATAGTCATCTTAATGGATATTTTATTTTAAAATGTATAGATCTTGTCCAATCATATAATTCTAGTAATATATTATGTATAAATTTTCTATTTATATAACATTACTTATTTTTAATATCTCTCGTGATTCAATATTTTTTAGGGTGATGGTGCATAAATTATTTTTTCCTCACTGGAGCCCACATAAGTTAATATGTGTATTGTGTACCTGTCGCATAACTGAGGAAATAGTTTTTTCAGCAATGAAAATCCAATAGAAAATTAATGGATAAATGATTGTTTTGTTAAATATTTTGAAAAAAAAATGTATATAATAGTGTTGATAACTATGGTATTATACAATAACTTCAAAATATAAAATTTCGTCGATATCAATTATAAAAGTTTACTTGTATGGCTCTTTGTTAAAATAATAGTACCAATGCTTAAAAATTCTCTTTTGTTTATGATTGGAGAAGTTTATTAATTTTTAAAAAATATGTGACGGATATAACCACTAAAAATTATCGAATCTGTAAAATTTAAAATTTTGAATGACACCACTGACAAACTTTTTTGGAGTGGCCACTGATTCTATTAATAAAAACTACAAGAGATAACAAAAACAACAATTACTATATGCCATTGGTTAGAGGAATGACTATAAATATGGAAACGTCAAAGTGTAGTAGCCTGCACATGCAATCAAAATAGATAGCTTGTGTTAGAAGCTTCAGTTTCATGGTTCTTAACCTTGTTGCTCTAACCCATGCATGTGCCTTCAATACGTTTCTATTGCCTCAAAGCCGCCTCTCGCCGGGAGTGTCAGGCGGTGGGCGGGTCTCAAAAACTGTCCGGTGTATGACTGCTATTGTTGGTAAACCTGAGGATCAAACCATTGTTGGGCGAATGTCAAACTACAAGCCTCCTATATGGGAATATGAGTATATACAGTCACTCAGCATCAAATATGTGGTATGTACTAAGAGGAATGTTTGGACATAACTTATTTTACTAGTTTATGGCTTAGTGTTATAACTTATTTTTCAAATATTGTTTGGCTCACCCTCAAAAAATTAAGCCACTTCAAAACTGTTTTCCAATTCTCCACTTAAAAAGCCACTTATAGACTTTACACATTTTTATGAAAAATACTTAAAAAAGTGGCTTTTAAAAATAACTTATAATTTATAGATTATGACCTATAAGTTGCCGTCCAAACACCCCCTAAATATAAGATTAGTTGAAGTTTCTGTTTAACAATTGATAGTTCGAGCTAGAAGTTTAAGCTTTTATGGAGAGAGTAGTTGAAAGTTTTTATACATCACTGCTGTGTTGAAGTGATTCTTCTTATGTAATTGCGTTTAGTGAAAGCAGCAGAAAATGGTATAAAATTAAATTTACAAAAAAATCTCATCATGAATGATGAGGCAATGGTATTTGTAAAATACAAGACTAATGTTTTGTTTTGAAGTTAATGAAATGACCATAAACTACTACATTATTCTGTATGAAAATTGTGTATTCAAATTATAATTGTAAAGCATTACTCCAATTTTTCGAGTCATTCTCACTGATTAAAAAAAAGTATTATGCACCTAGGGAGAGGGTTATGCAAAATGTGCAGCTAAATTGAAGGAAGATGAGAGAATGATGCTAGAAACAATAGAGGAGCCATTGGAGAAACTTGAGTTGATAGATGTAGTGCAAAGGCTCGGAGTATCTTATCACTTTGGGAATGAAAAAAAAAGGGCATTGGACAACATATGCAAGGATATTGATAGCAGAAGTGTTTCGTGCAATAAAGGGAATTTGTACGCTACTGCTCTTCAATTCAGACGCTTGAGGCAACATGGGTATTATGTGCGTCAAGGTAACTAAATCATTTCCACACTATGTTTTTTCGCTTTTAAATAAAAGTGAAAACCAAGAAGAAGAAGTGAGTTGTTGTTGTTATTACTATTACAATCATTCTAGTTATTATTATTATTTGGTTTTTGTGCATATATCACTACAATTTAGTAGTTCAAAATACTTTATTGTTTGCAGAGGTTTTCAGCAATTTTAAGGACAAGTTTGGGAACTTCATGGAGTCCTTCTCTGAGGATACTAAGGGACTGCTTTCCTTGTATGAAGCCTCATAACCTTTAATGGGGGGTGAAGGTATATTGGAAGAGGCTAGAGATTTCACAGCTAAACATCTCAAAGAATACCTCGAGAAGAGTACAGATCCAAATCTTGCCATGCTAGTGAGTCATGCTTTGGAGCTCCCATTCCATTGGACGATTCAAAGAATGGAGGCGAGGTGATTCAATGATGCATATGAGAAAAGACTAGACAGGAACCCTAGGTTGCTTGACTTCGCCAAACTGGATTTCAACATGCTACAGGTAATTCACCAAGAAGACCTAAAACATGCGTCAAGGTAAGATTACTTGTAATCTTACTTGCGAAATGGAATTAAGCCATAGCCACTTAAGTCCTATGGTTTCCATTTTTTAATTTATCTTCCTCGGTACCTTAAATAGGTCGTGGGAGAGCACAAGTTGGGCTGAAAAGTTGCCCTTTATGAGGGACAGGGTGATGGAGAAATATTTATGGTTTTTAGGAGAGGTTTTTAAGTCTCAGTACCAATATTATTGGAGAATGGAGACAAGGATCAATATACTAGTAACGTGTGTGGATGACTTTTATGACGCTTATGGTACCTTGAATGAACTCGAGCTCTTTTCCAACGCGGTTGACAGGTTGGTGCAAGTAGCTAAGAAAAGTACCATTTACACTTCCATATGCTTCTTTGCTCTTAGCCAGCTATGCCTTCATCACAAAATTGACAACACTTTTGCATCTCAGTTGGGATGTCAATGCAGTGGAACAACTTCCAGACTACATGAAGATATGCTTCCTTGATTTCTACAACTGGATTAATGAAATGGTTTATTACACTCTTACTGAAGATGGTGTCCACATTCTCCCATACCTTAAAAGAAAGGTGTTGCACTCTTTTCCTGCTGGGGTTTCTTCTACGAACAATATTAACCATGCCTTCTTGTATCTTATTTAATCAAGTTACCCTATTATCGGTTCATTTCGCAACAAATAGCTTATATGTTAGCTCCTTTAAACTGTGCTTAATCTTATTTCATCATGCTATTTGAAATGTTGCACTGGCAAGATTTATGTCAATGCTACATTAAGGAGGCAACATGGGCTAACAGTGGTTATATACCCACACTTGAGGAGTATCTGAATTATGCATGGATTCAACCATGCATGGACTTCAGTATCTGCTCCTGTAATGCCAACACGTGCTTATTTTCAAAGCACAAATCCAATAACAAATCCTATAACCAAGGCGGAGTTGCTTAGAGAATTACCACGAGATAATAAAGTGGCCATCTTTGATTGTTCGGCTTTCAAATGATTTGGGAACATCATGGGTGTGCAAGCTATATCTCTCTTACGCCCACCTAAGTGCTTCATAATGTTACCATATAATTACTTTTGTTTCACTAACATCAAGCAATCTACACTTCTTTTTCTTGATTTGTTCAAGATGAGGTAAAAAGAGGTGATATTCTTAAATCAATCCAAATCTATACGCTTGAAACTGGTGCCTCTGCTGAAGATGCTCGTGAACAAGTCAAATATTTGATTAGCGAGGCATGGAAGAAGCTCAATGAAGCTCGACTCAGATTCTCCCTTCAATTGGACTTTTGTTGAGATCGCAACAAACCTTGTGATGGTTTCCCAATTCATGTACCAGCATGCAGATGGTCATGGTCATGATATTGGAGGCAAAAATAAAAACCGGGTGCCTTTACTACACATCGAGCCCATTCCCTTCGAATAGACAGATATGTTATTTTAAATTAAAAATCTACTATGAATCTTCGTTTAATAGAAAAAAATTGGGAAGCCTTTAGCTCCTAGAGTTTCTAAAACTTAGTTCCGTTTGGTATAGTTTTTTTTTAATTTATTTTTTGATTTATAAATAAAAAAAGTTAGATGTTTTTTGCTTTTCTACTTTTATAAGCTAAAAATAAACAAAAAAATCAAAAAGCAAAAAACAAAAAAAACAAAATAATTTTTTTCTTATAAACTAAAAAAAAATTAGGCTGAAAGCCCTACCAAACGAGCTTAAAGCAATGGATGCCTCTAGTTGAGATGCTGTGTCTTTCCCCATTATAAAGAAAAAATAATAATAACATTGTAAAGTTTTGCGATGGAATGAATGGAGCACTGTGGTTTTACATCATGATGAAGCACCCATTTGTGGTTTGCACAAGTAAAGCTGCAGTTTACCTACTAAAAGGAGTCATCAGGCCCTTTTGGGGTTTACGTTTACCCGTTGCCTATCATCCCATGGATAAGAGGTGGGTGGAGGCTGAGGTAGATCATCATCTTTTTCGATTTCAAGATCAGGAGGAGAATCATGGTCGGTCATAAGAATTAGTAAAAATGATAAGGCGTAATCATCACTATCTTCAGTTGAAGACAAGGACGAAGAAGAGGAGAGATCAGAGAGGGGCAAGACAGGGCTGGGTGGAAGAATCTTTAGGAGGCTGGGCAAGAGTTCGAAGGAAAGTGTTTAAAGGATCTACAGAGCAAAGCAACTGAACCAATAATCACCATGAGAACTAGTTAACCCGTTTGCTAAATTTATTTCTACTGTGCCCACAGTAGGTCAATCAGAAAATTGAACCAAACTCAGTGTAAAATAGTATTTTTAAATTGAACCAAAGGTATTTTCAAAACTCAGTGTAAATTGAACCAAAGGTACTTTCAAAACTCAGTATTTTCAAAAATCAGGATTACCTTTGATGTGGAATTTAGCAGCCTTTCGGCTCTAATCCTAAGAGAATGACGGCTAAGCAATATAACACGGTAAGTCCGGGGATGAGTCTACAGGGAAGAAGGTTAGCACATTCAAAAAAATTTACCTTGGTTCAGAAACCCTAAGGAAAACACTCCGATAAAGCAAAAAGAAAATAGCTTTGAAGAGTTTGATTTACTAAGCTAATATTATTGAAAATTATTTTGAATCAAATAAAGAAAAGTCTCGAAACCAATTGTTCCAATCAATTGCTTCACTCAGAATTTCAATTGAGATTTTTGATAATTCAAATCATTGGTTGCATCATGTGTTTTTTATTCAGAAGATTTAGTGATAAAAATTGTCATTCTTTAACAATCAAATTTAGAATAAATCAGGTTTAGAATCATAGATGCATACTATCGACTTGTGCAGTAAATATATGAATTGCTTCCAAATATGTTTGAAAATTGAGCTCCCGCAAGAGAACGGGTGACACGATTGAAGTATAAATTCCGATGAGTATCAGTGTCGATTTTCTCGAGGACCAAGCCAAATATAGGTTACCAACACTGAGAAAACACTAAAGTAGCTTGAATTGAATAGCAACTAAGTAAATTGTATCTAAAATAAAAGAGACCGAAAATATGATTGATGTTGGAAGAGAGGTTGTTCAACTACTAACACAAAACAATTGAAAACAATTAACAACTAAGCAAGTAATTGAAATATAGATTTAGAGACAATTAAAAGGTACTTGGATACAATTGATCCAATTAACCAAGTCCAATAAGAGTTTCAATGGAGGATTTGTTAACTCAAATCAAGGATCACTCCGTGGATCATTGATTCGGAGAATTTAAACCATAAAACATTGGATTCACACTTAATTGAGAGTAGAATTATTATCCATTGATAGAATCATAGAAACAAATCTTGGATTTGTGTAATCCCTATACTAATTGAAGAAATGTGCACATGAGTTACCAAATTGTGTTATGAATCTAAGTTTTCTTATAGATACAAACTCAATTAAGATGAATTAGAGAAATCATAAGATAGATCATTGAAATCTAATTATCTCCATTATCTTCATTAAAATCCTTAAAAATCCTTGGTGTATCTTCAGAATTGCATCCATGTAGATGTTTAGGTACTAGAATTCATGGTAGAAAAGTATAGAGAAATGTAAATCTTGCATTGAATTGAGGAGAAACTAGTGTTTGGTTGTAAGAAAAATGAAGGAAATCTAAGAAAAATGCAAGAAAATAAAGTTTTTATCTCTATACTACTCCTAAATACAAAGAAATTTAAGCTAACTCGAAGAGTGAGTGAGGGAGAGTACGAGCCGAGCAGTGGAGCCATGCCAGTTTTCAGCCCCAAGCCTAACTATTCCGAGTCCAGTCCCGCTTCATCTTTACATATATCCTCTCAAACCTTTCTTTGTTTTTTTGTCTTTTATTTTCTTTTGTAGTCTAGATGTCTTAGGGGCCGCAGACTAAGGTGTCCTGCAAGTGGCCAGCTAGCTTTGATAAGACCCGATTCACGGGCCGAGCTGCACATGATCTATATGAGGGAGTTTTTACCCGTAGAGGGGCAGCTCAGGAGCATGCCATTATGCTCAAGCACTTTGAGGGAGAGCCATATTTCTAGAATGAGGTCTTTACTTAGATAAGGTGGACACGTTTGACTCAGTATAGTGGTCAATATAGGTATGAGCTGATTACTAAGCTGATGGCCAATGTCTCGGCCATAGATTCTTGTAACACTGTAGGTGATGAGCGGATTATCACATGGGTTAAGGGTAAGTCCATAGTGATTACCCTTACAACTATTCCCGAGTTCTTTGGACTCCCTAAGGTAGTTGAGCAGTATCTCAGGTATCTGGATGTGGGTGAGGTTGACCATGTGGTGATGGTGGTTGAGGTGTGTAGTCCTGGTGTTCAGTGGATTTCTTCGTAAATTGCAAAGAAACTCTTAGCCCCTAGGTATAGAACCCTATTTGTGTTCACCTACTCTTCAATTCTCCCTTTGTGCCATACTCCAAAGTGTAGTAAGCAAAGAGGTCAATTGATGTATGCTATAGGCATGGGTAGGTCCATCAACCTACCCTATTATTTGTTTAAAGCTCTCTATTCTGCAGTCATCTTGACCAACCCTCAAGAGTGCATTCCATTTACTAGTTTTCTGACCAATCTAATCCATCGAGCTGAGGTCGTGATCCCTACCGATATCCTTTTCAAGAAGACCCTTACGCCTATCGAGGGATCTTCAAAGAACAGGGCTGTAGGTCAATTATCTAGTATATAGAGAAGAGTCCAGTAGGCCCAAGCCAAGCAACAGTAGGCAGGCCACACACTTTAGGCACTATCTCAGACGTTAGATCAGCAAAGTCCTTATATCCAGGAGCAGACCACAGCTATCGTGCAACTACAGAGTGCAGTGACATCCTTTCAGCAGGCTCAAGCTAGTTTTGTTAGGCAGTTAGCAGCTCTCCAGACTGCCCAAACTGAGTAGTTTGAAGCTCTCTAGGCCACTCAGATTAGATTTCAGAAGGAGATCAGAGCTGAGTAAACGCGTCAGTGGCAGATGTTGTATGATATTCTAGCTTGGCTGCAACAGTAGGGAGTTGGGACTAGCACGGGACCTTCTACCTTAGCTAGATCTTCTGAGGCACTTCCTCTTTCGATGGGCACACTTTTTAGGATTTAGATGATTTCATTCAATGGTAGTTGGAGATAGGGTTTAGATATCATTTGTATTCCCATGTGTATCACATATTGATGTATTTAAAACTTTGTTATTCATACCATGTACTACCTTTTGAGCTTTATTGTATATATATATGTTTCTTTGTATTGCTCTTATCTCTTATGTGTGGACTGTATAGTTACAAGTATGATGTGACAATTGTATCTTTTGACCACTTGTATCAATTGATAAAGATTTGGGTATTGTATGGTCTCGGTATCATCCTTTTATTGCTTTAGCACATTCATCCATATATTCTTCATGTTGATTCCTAGCTATTCGTGGTGGATTTCTTGACTTTTTATTTCTAAGGTACCATAGCACTACTTGTGAAAGTGCAACTTAAGATTAGAAGATAGAAGTTTATGCATGTATCTTTACTCAAGTTAATGTTGATTCACTATTTACACCTAACACATTGTGGGGGTTGCTTCATTCTTGCATTAGTAGAGGGAATTATTGATTGCACTCTAAAAGTACAATTTACCTACCTTTAATTGGTTATTTGTTAGCCTTAGAATAGGTTTAATTATGTTGTTTTAGTCCTAATTCGTTACTAACTTAGTTTTGTGTATGTTTTCAGGAATTCGAGCTTAAAAAGGACAAATTCACGCTAAATTGGATTTAGCGTTCGAAGCACGTTCAAACAGTTCGCAAGGGCGTTCGAACGGTGCACAATTGTGTTCGAACTGTACGTCAAATGGTGTCACACCAAAATGAGGTCCGAAGACCGTTTGATAGATTCAGAGAGCATAAAAGCCGTCCAAAAAGCGTTAGAAGACCGTTCGAACGGTCAATTTGGTGTTTGAAGTCCGTTCGAAGGCCGTTCTAATGGTGCGGCGGGATTTCATATTATTTCTGCTGCTTATATAAGCTGGGATTGTTGTTATTGTTGGGGGATTGCTAAGGTTGACATTTTTCTAGGGTTTTAGGAGTATATTAGAGTAGTTTATTCATAGTTTTCAATTCTTATAATCAGATTACTCAGCCTTTCAATATATTTTCAATACAACTTTGCGTATCTATGATTATGATGAGTAACTAGACTTCATCTTGGGATCAATTGTGAAGATTAATTGACGATCTTGAATGAACGAATGAGGTATGTTCTTGGTTTTAATGTTAAATTTTTTGGTTTTCTTTCTTCTTCTTCTTCTTCTTCGTTCTAGAAACCTTCAAAAACCTGAGCATCCTATTATGTTCGGTAACGCTTATGCGTGAATACCACACTCAATATATACGCTACCTTGTAACGTTTATGCGTGAGTTGGGTTCAGTATATGCGCTGCACAAACCAGTGATGCACATCTTTGATTCTAACAACCTGATTTATTCTACAAGTTGAAGTTTTGAAGAACTCTTAGTTTTATCGCTAAATCTTCCGTATCCGTGACTCGCGACATAGTCGAAGGATTTGAGTTATTAAATTATCTCCTTCGAAATTTCAAGAGACGCAATTGATTGGATCGATTGACCCCTGGACTTTTTCTTTATTTCTTAGTTTAAATTAGATAACAAATATTTTCTCAACCTAAAATCAGATTTTTGTTTATTGGAATGTTTTTCCTAAGATTTTTGATTCACGGTAAGTTTTCCTATTTACGTAAACCATCTTCCCTGTGGGATCGACCTCGTACTTATGAGAAATTATTACTGCATCGTGGCTGTGCACTTGTGGTTAAGTATCACCTTTTTAGGGAGCGATCACGTTTTTGGCGTCGTTGCCGGGGAAGCTGCATTTTACGTTGGTGGACGAGCCTTGGAGATTCTATTTTGGAGGAAGCACTTCACCATCATTCTACAAACATGAGGGAACTCAATAGCTCTTTTGGGTAACTTCATTCCATCTTTTATTTTCGAGCACTTATATTTGTTTTTCTTTTGTACACATTGGGTTTGTGCATCATTGTTGTGAGATTGGGAGGATATGTTGTTTTCATATACTTGTTGGTTGGTCTTGCATACATCTTATTCATGGATTATCCTTGGAATTTTCTTAATACAAGTTCTGATTCATTCACGGCACAACCACAAGATTATTATCCACCTCCAAACTATTTGGAGTTGAGCTCTCAAGCTTCACCATATGCTTCTTATGAACAACCACGACAACAACCGTACTATCATGCACCACCTTCGTCTCCACCATATGCTTATGATTCATATATATCTTTTACTTCACCTTACATGTTTCACGAGACATATCCTTCATTATCTTATCAACCTTTGGTAAAGAATCAAGAGAACATGCAGTTATCTTACATGCCATATTACATAGGAATGTCCTTGAGGTTCAACAATACTAATAAAGAGGTACAAGCTGACACTCTTGCACAAATTCGTCGAGAATTAGATGACCTAACTCAACGATTGGCCCTATTATCACACGAAGCAATGGATCACGAGAAGGAAGAGCTTCCAGCTTAACCTCAAGATGATCATACATATGAGATGTTCACGAGTCCATATATGAGTAGTCATGACCAAAGTCTCTCCGTTATCGCCCTTAAGACTAAACCTGAAATAGAGAACATCAACATTCCCATGGTGTTTGATCTAAGGGAAGACGTTCTTAGAGTGGATAACGATGAGGATAAGGTTAAAAAAGAGGTACTTATTCTTCCTGAGGTGTCTGAACTAAGAGACATGATACCTAAAGAAGAGGTAAAGGAGGAAGTGTTGACTCAAGGTTGATCCCCATGTTGATTTTGATGATAACAAAACTATTTGGTTGTTATCTAATGATTTCAATTAAATGTAAAGGTTAGATTATAATCATTTGATAACAAGAAAATAATTAAGTTGATCGGTTGATTATCAAACAAGAAGATTACTTAGGCAATCTTATTCTTGAAGAGATTGAAGATGCTCATGGAGTTCAACAAATATTGAAAAGAAGGATGCAAGTGATTAAAGATATTATAATGATTCAAGAAGTTATTCAAAGAAGCAAAGCACTCACACAAGATTATTTGAAGAGTTTTCAAGTTGACATGGAATCAATTCTTAAAGACTAAAGTACAAATAGAAGTGCAAATACAACAAAGGATTTCAAGTAGAATTGAAGACCGAAGAGCTGGCACCATACAAATATGGTTTACACTTCACTATGAAGACCCTCGATCCTCATGGCCATATCAAGTCCACTATATCATCATGTATGCTATGAACTTCTAAATTGGTTGATTGTTCTGCTCTAAATCTGAAAAATGCATTGAGGCATAAAGCATAAAAGAAAGGGGGAGCAATGAGTTGAAGCTTGTCAAGTAACAATGGAGAACTTGTCACATTGAATATGTTGAAGAACTTGTGGTGAGAAGCTTGTCAAGAAACAATGGAGACAATGAGTATGATGAGTTGACACATTCAGCAATCTCATGGTTATAACTTCATTTAGATGACTCTTACAAGATATGGAAGCTCACCTTGAAGATTTGAAGATGTCTTGCAAGAATGGAAGAAGAAGAGACTCACTTAAAGACATAGAAGCTTTCTTATAAGTTTTGAAGATGTCTTGAAAGTATTGATAAGAAATCACAAAAGTTGGAAGCTTTATTGAAGATTATGTTGAAGTCTTGAATTGATGGAAGAAGTTATATTGATTGAAGAATCCTAGAAGAAATCAATTTGATGAAGATCAAGTAAAGAGATTGAAGATGTTCAATAAGCATGAAAGATCAATTGAAGAAAAGAGATCTCAAGTCTTGGAAGGTCCCTTGAAGATTTTGAAGAAGACTTAGATCAATGGAAGAAGTGATGTTGATTGAAGAACTCTAAATGTAATCAAAAGTGTATTGATTTTATCTTGAAGAGTTGAAGATATTCTTGAAGTCAACATGCCTTGAAGAAGTCTTTTCAAGCCTTAGAAGCCTTATTTGGATGATACTTAAAGAGATTGAAGATATTGAAGAAGATTGAAGAAGTATTGCAAAAGTTAAGGATTTTCCTAAAAAAAGTCGACCCCTAGCACAAAAGAGTCGACTCATTCAAACAGAGGTTGAAAAATCTGTTGGAGGTAAAAAGAGTCGACCCCTGAAGCTAAAAGAGTCGACTCATTCAAACAGAGAGTTGATTTTGCAGTTTTAGACAAAAAGAGTCGACCCCTGGCTTAAAAGAGTCGACTCATTTGGACAGTGCCTTGAAAAATCTACAGAAACACAAAAAGAGTCGACCCCACTCCAAAAGAGTCGACTTTTGACACCAGCGGCTATATTTTTTGACAGGAGTAATAGTTCGATCTGCCACCAAATCAACTCCCATACTTCTTCAACGGCTAAAATTGATTCAAGGCTATATATACAAGATCCCCAACACATATTGGTGTAAGAAGAACATGAGAAGAACACAAAATTAAGAGTTACAAGTGAGATTTCATCTCCTATATCTTATACACTGTTTTTATTCATTTGGGGGGGTTCTTGAGTGAGCTGAAAATTTATTTATCTACTCTTTGAGAGAGAGTTATTGATTGTACAACCTTCATCTATTATTGGGTTGGTTTGTAAACTTGTGAGTTTCTTGAGAAAAACACTTATGAGTTTGAGTGTAGCTTGGGAAAAACACTTGTAAGTTTGAGAAAAGCTTGGACAAAATCTCTTGTAAAGTTTGAGTGAAGCTTGGACAAAATCACTCGTAAGTTTGAGAAAAGTTTGGACAAAATCTCTTGAGTTTTGAGAGCTTGGGGAAGAGCTATTGTAAGAGTGAGCCAGGCACTTGGAGAAAAAGTAGTAGCTGTGTAAGGAAAGTTTACATAGTGGAATACCTTCGAGAGGATCGAGGAAGAGAGGACGTAGGCAAGGTTTGGCCGAACCTCTATAAATCTGGTGTTCTTCATCTCTTTGCTCATATTACTTCCTTGCATTGCATCTTATTATTTGCTTGCTTGGTTATTAGTTTGATTGCTCACTGCTACATTGCTTAAACTGTTTTTAGTTGCATTGTTTGATATAAATTTTATAAAACCCAATTCACCCCCCTCTTGGGTTGCCTACTTGGGCCAACAGGAAGGAACAATAAAGAGTGAGGGAGAGGAACCCATGAAAGAGGAGCTCAAGATTAAGGACTCCCAACAGGAAAAGGTGACCAAGAAAGGAGTAATGGAGAGTGAGATATCCCATACTTATATTCAACATGAATTGAGCCTTAACATCCCTATCATGCAGGATTCTATTTTTATTATTTATCCTTTATAACCTTGCATGAGTGTTTTGTATAATTTTGGGTTCAATAGTATTCGTACTTATGCATATTTATTAATAGTGAACTCATTACTCATGGTGAATGGTAAGTGGCTCCATGCAAGCAAATACCCTCGATGTGGTGTTGGATAGTCTTCTCTTGTGTATTTTGGTAGTGTAGAAGTAGTTAGATAGTTTTTGCTTTCTTTTATTTTATTTATTTATTTATTTATTTAGAGTTCTTCCCTAGTTGGGGGAGGGTGTTGTCCCACTAGAGTTTTTTCATCCCTTTTTCATGCATTCTTGTTTTTGTTTATCTTTGTTTGATGCATTGAGGACATTGTATCATTCTAGTTAGAGGGAAAGGAAAGACTACTAGTCTTTTTCTTTTGGTTTGTTCTTTTTTTTTTTATTTTGTTTTGATTTTTTTGTTTATATAAAAATCCAAAAAAAATGTTTGTTTTATTCTTTTTGTTTATTTTGTTTTGTTCTTTTTGTTTATATAAAAATCCAAAAAAAATTCAAAAATTCAAAAATATTCTATTCTGTCAAATCTTATTATGCTTTATTGAGTAATCTTCAGGTATTAGTTCATGATTGATTTACCTTTTGGACACTTGAAAATCTTCGATAAAGGTTTGATGTATGATATAATTCGGTACTTTGATTTGTATTTCTCACACTTTTTCATATACTCTTTATATTTATTGTTACAATTGGAAGTGTTGGGGATTATCTTGAGGCACCATTTATGAATCCATGTCGTAGTTAGTATGATGATAAGTGACTTTGTTCCATGTTTTTGACTAAATTTGAGTTGATGATTGATTCACCTTAGATATTATGATGTCTTGCAAGTTTTTGTCATAAAAATATTATAAGAGAGAGTTTATATTGTTGTGCACTAGTATATTATATGATCTTTCTATATTTCTCTCTTGTACATCCATGTCCTTATAAGGTGGAAATTTTATACCTTATGAGTTTTAGAGTCTATTTATCGTCTTTTGAGAGTGATATACATTTACTCAAGGTTCTTTGTTGAGCTTCATTCATTGAATATCTTCATTATGCTTGATTTTGGTTTACATTTTGAGTATTAGTTGGAGTTGTTAACATCTTATACACTCTTGAAATTTTGATTTGATGTAGTTTTCAGATTATAAAAGTAGATGTCATTTCATTCTATTGAGCCATTCATGTCTATATTTCTTTCTCAGTATTCGTATACACATGAGCTTAAAAGTGTGTCAATGTTAAATTCTGGAGTTGGTGCATTGCTTATGTATTGGTGAAATTGAAAGTGTATGGAGAAAGAAAAAAAAAAAAAAAAAAAAAAAAAAAAGTAAAGAAAAGGATGAAAAGAAGTTGAAAAGAAAAAGAAAAAATTTCAAATGAAAAAGAAGTGAAAGAAGTTGAAAAGTCCAAGATTATTGTAAAGTTGGGAATCGGGAAGTGCGTGTTTATTGACCATCATGTGTAGTGCGCAATACATATGTTGAGTTTCATTATTTCTTCTTCTGTCCCAATTCTTGGCTCTTCTTTCACATGGTCGCAATATTCAAAATTACATGAATCTTTATTTTAATTGTGTATAAGTCATCAATGTCAATGCTCTAATTGTACTTAAACAGTAAATGTTCTTTCATGAAGCTATGCCAAGTCGATACACTTATAATTTATCAGTTTCTGATTTGGAATTGCACTACTTGCATATCTTGTATGTTTGTCTGAAAATAAGCTTTCCATTAAGAGATCCTGTATATTCATGTTCAAAGTTGAGTGTATGCCTTATGAGACTTGGATCAAAGCATAAAGGACATAATTGTACAAGTTATAAGACATTAGAGTTATATGTCATTGGTAGTACACTTTAATATATTCTATTTCTTCGATATTTTATGCCTTTACCTTGTAATGATTCATGATCTAGGTGGATTGAGACTTGACTTGAATGAAGTTAATGCATGTTTCATGTTCTTTGATATCATATTGACATTACATGGATAAATGTTTGTGGGTATTCATCACTGTAAGTCCTCACGAGACACTACTCGTCCACTATGGGTAACCTAAGGATTTAAAGGCTTGGTGCATATGCTAAATGCACTTGTGACTCCCATGAAAGTGGAGATATGTTTTTGGTTTCAGTATTTGCTAAGAACTACCAAAAGGTTAGTTGAGGGGTGTGATTGTACTATAAAAGTACAATTTACCTACTTTTAATTAGTTATTTGTTAGCCTTAGAATAGGTTTACTTATGTTGTTTTAGTCCTAATTTGTTACTAACTTAGTTTTATGTATGTTTTCAAGAATTCGGGCTTAAAAAGGACAAATCACGCTAAATTGGATTCGACGTTTGAAGTGCGTTCGAACAATTCACAAAGGCATTTGAATGGTGCACAGTTACGTTCGAACGGTACGTCAAACAATGTCATGCCAAAATCAGGTCCGAAGACTATTCGATAGATTCAGAGAGCATAAAAGTCGTTTTAAGAGCGTTAGAAGACCGTTCGAACGGTTAATTTGGTGTTCGAAGTCCATTTGAAGGTTGCTCGAATAATGCGGCGGGGTTTCCTATTATTTCTGCTGCCTATATAAGCTGAGATTGTTGTTATTGTTGGGGGATTGCTAGGGTTGACGTTTTTCTAGGGTTTTAGGAGTAGATTAGAGTAATTTATTTATAGTTTTCATTCAGTTTTCAATTCATGTAATCAGATTACTCAATCTTTCAATATATTTTCAATACAACTTTGCGTATCTATGATTATGATGAGTAGCTAGATTTCATCTTGGGATCAATTATGAAGATTAATTGATGATCTTAGGTGAAAGAATGAGGTATGTTCTTGGTTTTAAAGTTAAATTTTCTGGTTTTCTTTCTTCTTCTTCTTCGTTCTAGAAACCATCAAAAACCTTGGCATCCTATTATGTTTAGTAACGCTTATGCATGAATACAACACTCAGTATATACGCTGCCTTGTGACGTTTATTCGTGAGTTAGATTTAGTATATGCGCTACACAAACCGATGATGCACGTCCTTGATTCTAACAACCCGATTTATTCTAGAAGTTGAAGTTTTGAAGAACTCTTGGTTTTATTGCTAAATCTTTCGAATCCGAGACTTGTGACGTAGTCGAAGGATTTGAGTTATTAAATTATCTCCTTCGAAATTTCAAGAGACACAATTGATTGGATCGATTGACCCCATGACTTTTTCTTTATTTCTTAGTTTAAATTAGATAACAAATCTTTTCTCAACCTAAAATCATATTTTTGTTTATTGGAGTGTTTTTCCTAAGATTTTTTATTCACGATAAGTTTTCCTATTTACGTAAACCATATTTCCTGTGGGATCGACCTCATACTTACGATAAATTATTACTATATCGCGATCGTGCACTTGCAGTTAAATATCACCCTTTTAGGGAGCGATCAATTATATTATTGCGTACAGTCATGCTTTATAACATCATTTTATGCTATCTCTTGCATTTTCATCCTTACATTAGTGGAGATTTCTACCTTATGAGCCTTAAAACAATTATTATCTTTTAGAGCGATTACATTTACTCAAGAAATAATTCTTCACTCTCATTTTCTTCAATGGCTTCATTATGCTTGCATTTGATTCATGAGTATTGATCTTGATATTGATACTTATAGTCTATGAAATGCTTTGGTTGAGTATTTTGGAATATGATTCCAGGCCCTTATTCTTCTCGATAGCCATGAGTTTCCCATTATAAAGCCATATGTTTCTTTGACCCTCTTTGATCCCTTTTCTTCATTATTTTGTTAAAATACAAAGTAATGCTACTTTCTATCTTGTACTTGCAAAGTGATGCCTTTGTTGAAAAGAGCATACTATGTTGAAGCATTAAATAAAGAAAGAAAACAAAGAAAAGAAAGAGAATGATTGGGGAGTTCAATAAATAAAAAATAAAAAAAAAAGGAGAGCATATTGTGAACTGGAAAATATTAAATGCAAAAAGGGAACACCAAAAGAGTGGAAATAAAAGAAGAAAAATAAAGAAAGAAAAGTTATCAAGTTGAAAATTTTGAAGAAAAGAGCAAAATGCTTAGAAAAATATTTTGGAATTGAAATGGGGAAGAGTTAGAATTGCTCAGCCTTTCACCATTTCATGTCTTAATCACACATGACTTGATCTTATTCTATCCTCTTTAACCCCTATCTCTTGTACCTTCTAAGCTACATTTCTAACTAAAAAGGACCTAGTTGATCCTAGTTGTGCTTGATTAAGGATTTTATTAGAATATAAGTCATTACTTGTCAACTTCTTTGAATCAATGTTCATACTATGGATGTTCTTTTATGAAGCTACACTAGATTGATACCCTTGTATCTTTTCAGTTTTTGGTAATTGGTATATTCACTTGATTTTCTTTTTCACTTACTCTATTATTGAACATGCCACTCTGAGAACCATGTGTCTTTATTAGTGAGTTTATGTCAGGTGAGGTGTTGAATCAAAGCTTAAAGATTTGAGATTGCATAAGTATATTTCATTTGAGTTATTTAGCATGAATCTTTATCCACACACTTGAACCTCTCTTTTGTTTGAATGATTGCATACTTTTGCATTTGTTAGGAGTTAAGAGTGATAGCTAATGTTAGCTTAAGTTGGATTATGCATGTTCTTCTTATGCCTATCTTGAATTGCAATTCACAAAGTGATATTTGTGTATATCATCGCTGGAAACTCTCATAATACACCACTCGTCCACTAGGAATAACCTAGGGGTTGAAAAGGCTGATGCATGGGCTAAATGCATCTGTAACTCCTATAAAAGTGAAGATTATCTTTTATTTCTAGTGTTTTGGTAGGGACTAGCAAAAGTTAGGTGGGGGTGGTGATTACACTCCAAAAGTGTAAGCCTAAGTCCCTAAATAGCTTTAGCTAGTCTAGTTAGATTACTTATACTGTTGTTTTGGCCTAATAATGCCTTTAACAATGTTTAATGGTTTGATTTTTAGGTTTTGAGCTTAAAAGAGATTAAAAGAAGCTTGAGGGACAAAACGGTCATTTAACCGTTCGCACGAGTCAATTAACCATGCGAACGGTTAACCAACCATGCGCATGTTAGTTTCGCCCATGCGCATGCCGGTAGAGAATGACCAAACTTCATAAGGTGGTGTTTAACATAAAGGCATCTGTAGGCTAACCATTCGTACGCCTGCTCAACCGTGCGCATGGTGGGCCTAACTGTGTGCATGGTCTACGGAGCCCTTATTCTATTTTTGCCTATAAATCATATTTTGGCTGATTTTGGGGGGGTTCTCAACTTTTGTACTTAGTTTTCTTCGAGATAGTTTATATTTTAAGAGCATTGTAGAGAGAGAATAGATTTTCCTTGACTTTCTTATACTTTTTTTTCATTTTCTTAATGACCAGACACTACTTTTCTTTCAATTTAATACAAGATCTGTAGATTCTCATGTCTTTTCTATATGCTTTCTATGATGAATTCCAGTAGTTAAACTTCTATTTGGATACAATTGTGAAGATCTACCAAGGATTTTCAAGGATTACTATGGAGGTATATGAATTTTCATTGAATTATCCTATGATCTCTACTCGTCTTCGTAATTGGGTTTAATTTCATAAGAACTCCTAAATTCATAACACGATTTGGCAATTTCTATGCACAATTCTTCAACTGGTATAGGGATTGTACATATCTAAGGTTTGCCTCTAAGGATTTATAAATTAATTATAAATCTAACTCCAATTAAGAGGGAATTCAAGGTTTTATAGTTGAAATCCTCCGAATCAATTATACATGGAGTGATCTTTCATTTGAGTTAACAAACATTTACTAGAATTCTTGTGGAACTTGGTGGATTGGAACAATTGCATTCAAATCCCCTTTAATTGCCTTAGAATCTTAATTTCATTGCTTAGTTGATAATTTAGTTGTTAATTGTCTTTAATTTCATTGCATAAGTAGTACAGAATCACCCATCTCAAAATCAAAAGATTTTTGGTTTACTTTTGCTACCCTTGAATTCAATTTGATCCAATTTGCAATTCGAATTAAGTAAGTCCATTGTGAGTAGTTGTCTATTTCTATATTTGAACCAATCTTATGGGAAGAACTATAACTGAGCATTAACCGGTGAACTACAACGCGAAATCATACGCTTGCAAGATTCGAGTAAGCGCATTCAGAAAAATTTACCTTGGTTTAGAAAGCCTAAGGAAAACATTCTAATAAAATAAAAAGAAAATAGTTTTGAAGAGTTTAATTTACTAAACTAATATTATTGAAAACTGTTTTGAATCAAATATTATCAAGTATAATCAAACGTCTAAACTTTCGTAAATATCTAGAGTTTAATCCCAAAGAATTAAGAAAAAGAAGATATAAATATTGAAATCCTAGTTACCTCCAATGTTCATCCAAGATTCTCAATCGATTTTTACAATTGATCCCAAGATGAAACTTAGATACTCAAAACCATGACAGATACGCAAATATATATGTAAATTTATTAAAAGATTGAGAATCTGATTGCAAGGATTGAAAAACTATAAAAAGTTGTTGATTCTGATTACATGAATTGAAAAACTATGAAAACTTTATAAAGTTCTACTCTAATATACTCCTAATGCTCTCAAAGGAACCCTAAAACTCGTAAAAACTAACTACTTTCCAAAACATGCCTCAGTCCTGGCTTTTATATGAAGAGAAATTTGCATATTTTCGTAAACAGTTCGGATAGATCAGCCTGCGTCCAAACAGCATTTGAACCACATAACTGAATAGGTCTCAAAAAGTTATAAAAAAATCAATATATTATGGACCCTGATAGTCCTTCTGATTTGAGAGATATGGCCTTCTAAAATTTCAGCTCTGCGAGTTTCAGCAACTTGTACCATAGTTTCAGTAGCTTGTACTCTGACAGTATCCTCTTGAAATCTTTGTCTGAATTGTATCCGAAATCCTCCAATTTAAGCTCAAAACATATACAAAACAAAATAATCTCAATTAATACTAGAATATAACTAAAAAAAATATAAAATTCTAAACTAGGGCTAATAAACCATAAGTTAAGGTATTATAATACCAAGTTGCCAACAAGCAATCTTTATAAACTTTGATGCAGTTATAAAAAGAATAGGCCATGTGAATGTGCAAGCGATTCGAATCTTATGATGTTGAGAGAGAGAGAGAGAGAGAGAGAGAGAGAGAGAGAGAGAGATATTACCATTATCATAGGGCAAAAAAACGTGTTTGAGAGTGAGAGTTTATCATACTATAGGGCAAAAAAACGTGTCTGGTGCCGGATTCAATCCATGAAGAACATTTAGGTGGAACATTTCTGTCAACAGAACCATGCATATTAGTTTATTAGCAACCAAATACCAGTTGTTAGAGATATCAAAATTAACAATAACAACAACAACAACAACAACAATAATAATAATAATAATGAGTTACCAAACTAGGGAAACGTCAATGTGTAGTAACAGCACAAGCAATTAAAACAAATAGCTTTTATTAGAAACTTCTGTTTCATGGCTCTTCATCCTTGTTGCTGCATTCCATACATGTTTGTTACTAAAAAGAGAAGCAATTAGGCTACGCCATAATTCTGTCAGGATGCTAGGACACAGAATAAAAAAGGGAGCAAGAGTCCCTATGTGAGACCTAGTCCAAAGTCACGCAACAGACTTATCAAACCATAGACACGTTCATAGGGTTGCAGAGTATGAATGACTCCAACAAGAAACTACGGGGAGACTCAAACCCAGGCTCTTAAATCCTAAACCCAGGCAGTGGTCGAGTCTCAAAAACTGTTCGATGCATGACTACTATTACTCTTGTTCAGCAAACTACAAACCTCCCATCTAGGAATATGATCATATACAGTCGCTCAGTATATAGTTATGTGATGTATTCTTGTTCTCTTTTACAAGCAATAGTTCTAGAAGTTATGCTTTTAAAGAGGGTGTAGTTCAATGTGTTGTCATTTTTATTCTTATTACGTACCCATGTTTGGTAAATGTAATGAAAAATGGTAGACAAATAGAATTTATACATGTTTTCAAATAAATAAATAAATAAATAAACAGAATTTTTACAAAAAAATAAAAAAAAAAAAACATACCCAAATTATTTGGAAATGGTATTTTTGAAATTAGTTGCTATAGTGGGTGTCCTGGTTTGAACTGAAAGTACTTCAAACAACTACATTAATTTGTATGAAATTTTATATGTAAAAATATATTTGTATGTAGCATTACGTACTCAATATAACTCGAGTCATTCTCATTGAGATAAAAAAAAAAAAAAAAAAGTAGTAGGTACGTACGTAGAGAGAGACTTATGCAAAAGGGGCAGCTAAGTTCAACAAAGATGCGAGAATGATGCTAGAATAGGAAGAGGAGCCATTGGAAAAGTTAATAGATGCAGTGAAAGACTAGAGAGTATCTTATCCCTTTTGAGGCTGAAATAAAAAAGAATATTGGACAGCGTATACAAATTCAGATGTGCACCACGAAGTGATTGGTGCAACAAAAGGGATTTGTACGCTACAGTTCTCGAATTCATACTTTCGAGGCAACATGGTATAACGTCCCTCCTGGCAACTAAATCAAATCATTTCCCACTTTTTCCACTTCGCGCCCGGGGGGGGGGGGGGGGGGGGGGGGGGGGGGGGGGGGGGGGGGGGGGGGGGGGGGGGGGGGGGGGAAGGGGGAGGAACAAAAGCCAAAAAGAAATAGCTAGTTATTATTGTTGTTGTCATTACAAGCAATTCGAGATTTAGCAACAATTTTGTTTTTTAAATAAAGTCGCTAGTTCTAAGCAATTATCTAACCAACATTATCCGTTTTTAGTATAGGTTTTTTGTGACTAACGTAAAATTTGTCCTAGTTCTAATTAATATGTTAACAATTATGAATGACATGCCAGTCTACTGAGTTATTGTTATTACTATGTTTTTTGTGCTTTTACCATTGCAATTAACAATTAGTAACAGTTTGTTGCTTCCAGAGATTTTCGGCAGTCTTAAGGACAAGTCTGGGACCTTCAAGGTATCCTTAGATGAAGATACTAAGGAATTGCTCTCCTTGTATGAAACCTCATACCTTTAATGGTTGTGGTGGTGGTTGTGTTGTGGGTTGGGTTGGGTTGGGGGAGGGGTTGAACGTATATTGGAAGAGGCTAGCTGTCAAAAAATTCTCAAAAAATATTGTTATCATCCTTTTGATGGTAGTATCAGTATTAGGACATTGAAATCTACCAATTCAAGTTTATTTGGCAGCTCTTAAAAGGTACTTTTTTGGCTTAAAGTAGCTTAATCGCTTCTTAATTCTTTTTTTTTTTGTTTTTTTTGGTACGTTTGAGATGAGAGATCGTCTTGAATAACATTTATCACGATGCCCAAGAGGTGCTAAGCCAGTTACTTTCGTTGTTACTTGTGATTCGAAGAATTAGATTTGCTATCTTTCTTGATTTGGAGAAAATAAACAAACCATATTTTAATTTTGAATGAACCAATTAATCCAACTATCACATTCACGTGAATTGTGAGTTTGTCTCTCTTATTGGAAACATTGGATGATTTGATATGATTGGTCCGGGTCCTAGTTAGCAGTAATCATGTGCATTATTTTGCCAAAGCTTCATTCTCGCATGATTCAAACAATGAAGAAGATTTCGGACGAACGTTTCAGCCAATAGAAGCCACGTATATTATTTTATTAACAAGCAACTACCAATGGTTAGAGATTACAAAAACAATTATAACAGTAATAATAATAATAATTATTATTATTATTATTATTCCAGTAGTTAGAAGAATGCTATAAATATAGGGTGCCAAATTAGGGAAACATCAACGTGTTGTAATAACACAAGCAATCAAAAACAGAGAAATTTTACTAGAAACTTCAGTTTCATGGCTCTTAACCTTGTTGCTGCAACCCATGCATGTTCTTTCACTAAGTTTTCATTGCCTCGAAGCCACCTCTCAACGAGAGCTTCAAGCTGTGGCCGGATCTCAAAAACTGTCCGGTGCATGACTGCTACTGTCGACACACCTGGGGATCAAACCATTGTCAGGCGATCGGCAAACTACAAGCCTCCGATATGGGAAAATGATTTTATACAGTCACTTAGCAGTAATCACGTGGTATGTGCTTGCTCGATCTATTTAACAATCGATAGATCTAGAAGTTTAAACTTTTAAAAAGAGACTTAACTGACATATTTTATGAACATCGTCAGTAGTCGGTGTGTTGTTGTTATGAACCTTTTTAATTGAATAGAATTAAATGATAGAATAGTTGGGAGCGAACTCTCGGTTTCATTAGAGGAGAACCAGGATTCGGTTCTATTCGAGAAGAATCAAAACTCTTGAGAGAGCAGAAGTCTTATTTTGAACAATTGATATTTTTATTTTTTTAAGTCATACGGCATTTACAATTATTTATAATATCAAATAAATAAAGATAATTCTTAAAAACTACCTTATCTCTAATAACAACTCAACATGATCCTAATCTACTTTATTCAAATAACATTTGATAGTGTCCTAATTAAATATGTTCGAAACAGTTGCCATTCTTATTTCGTAATTGTCTTTGGTGAATATATACAAGGAAAAATGATACAAAAACATAATTTTTCCATAAAAGACGTCATCCATAATATTGCGACAGTGGTATTTTTTAAAATTATGAGCTGGGTATTTTATTTCAAATAAAAGGATCACAAAACAACCATACCATTGTACATAAAAAGTCTGTTGTATAGCATTACTCAAATATAATTCTCGGTCATTCTTGTGGATAAAAATAGTATTGTGCATGTAGGGAGAAACTTGTGCAATATGGGCAGTTAAGTTGAAGGAAAATGTAAGAATGATGCTAGAAAAGACAGAGGGAACATTGGAGAAACTAGAGTTAATAGATGCAGTGCAAAGACTTGGAGTATCCTATCACTTTGAGTCTGAAATAAAAACAATACTGGAGAGCATATACATCGATGTTGATCGCAGAAGTGATTGGTGCAACAAAGGGGATTTGTACGCTACCGCTCTCGAATTCAGACTATTGAGGCAACATGGGTATAATGTCCCTCAAGGTAACTAAATCATTTCTGTTGCACCCTTTTCCTTAGCAAAAATAAATAAATTAAATCATTTCTCCCTACATTTTTCCGCTTTAAGGAAATAAGAAGGAAGAAGAAGAAGAAATAGCTAGTTATTGTTGTTGTTGTTATTATTATGTTTTTATACTTATATCACTGCAATTAGCAATTAAGAACACTTTGTTGCTTCCAGAGGTTTTCAGCAGTTTTAAGGACAAGTCTGGGAAATTCAAGGAGTCCTTAAGTGACGATACTAAGGGACTGCTTTCCTTGTATGAAGCCTCATACCTTTTAATGGGGGGTGAAATTTTATTGGAAGAGGCTAGAGATTTCACAACCAAACATCTTAAAGAATACCTTAAGAAGAGCACAGATCCAAATCTTGACACGCTAGTGAGTCATGCTTTGGAGCTTCCACTACACTGGAGGATGCAAAGAATGGAGGCAAGGTGGTACATTGATGCATATCAGAGGATACCGGACATGAACGCCAAGTTACTTGAGTTTGCCAAATTGGATTTCAACATGCTCCAGGCGATTCACCAAGAAGACCTAAAATATATATCAAGGTAAGATTACTTATATTCTGATTCCATCAAATGGTTTTAATTAAACCACACTTAATAATATAGTCCCATATTTTCGGTAGCTATTTTATTTTGTTTTCCTTGGTACTTTAAATAGGTGGTGGGAAAGCACAGGTTGGAGGGAAAGGTTGCCCTTTGCAAGGGACAGGTTACTGGAAGCTTTTTTATGGTCTTTGGGACAAGCTTTTGAGCCTCAATTCCAATATTATAGAAGAATGGAAACAATTCTGTGTGTACTAATAACATGCTTCGATGATGTTTATGACATTTACGGTACCGTGGATGAACTTGAGCTCTTCACCAATGCTATTGCCAGGTTGGTGCAACTAGCTAGCTAGCTAGCCAGGGAAAGTATCCTTTTACACTTTTACATGCTTTTTTGCTCTTATCCTGCAGCTATGAGTTTAACACCAAAGTTGACAACACTTCTACCTCTCAGATGGGATATGAATGCATTGGAACAACTTCCAGACTACATGAAGATATGCTTACTTGGTTTCCATACCTGGATTAATGAAATCGCTTATTACACTCTCAAGGAACATGGTGTTCACAACCTCCCATACATTCAAAAGAAGGTATGAATTCACCTTCCTCACTGGGGGTTTCTTTTCTAGAAAACTACCCATATCTTCTTATATCTATCAAATTTAAGCGAGTTAATTATCATATTATCGGATTACTTTTCAAACAAATTGCCTATACCTTAAGCTTATTTAAATTGTGCTTGATCTCATTTCATCGTGTTACTTTAAATAATGCAGTGGCGAGACTTATGTCAATGTTACTTGAAGGAGGCAAAATGGTTTTACAGTGGATATGTGCCAACACTTGAGGAGTATTTTAACCAAGCATGGATTTCAGTGGCTGCTCCTATCCTAATAATACATTCTTATTTTCTAAGTATAGATCCCGTAACAAATCCCATAACCAAGGAGGAGCTGGAATGTTTAGAGGAGTACCCCGATATAATTAAGTGGCCATCAATGATTGTACGACTTGCAGATGATTTGGGAACATCATGGGTGCGCAAACTATATACCTCTCTTACTCGTAAATCTCTTTTGTTTCGCAAGCACCTAACGATCTACATTCCTTCGTTTATTCAGGAGGAGATAAAAAGAGGCGACATTCCTAAATCAATCCAAATCTACATGCATGAAACTGGTGCGTCTGCAGAAGATGCTCAAGAATACGTCAAATATTTGATTAGAGAGGCATGGAAGAAGATCAATGAAGCTCGAGTTGTGGATTCTCCCTTCAATCGGACTTTTGTTGAGCAAGCAACAAACATTGCTAGGTTTTCCCAATTCATGTACCAGCATGGAGACGGCCATGGGCATGATATTGGAGGCAAGCACAAAGACCGCGTGACTTCGCTGCTCATCGAGCCCATTCCCCTTACATGGACAAATATATAAACATCTGAAATGGCTCTTTGAATAATGGAATAAATTGGAAGACGCCTTCAGGTCCTAGAGTGCCAAAAAATTTTAATATCCAATGGATGCTCCAAGTCGCGATGTTTTTTCTTTTATATATCCAATGAATGCTCCAAGTCGTAATTTTAATAAGTATTCTAGTTTTCTTATTTTCGTAATCAACAATATGCCACTTGATTTCTATATATTTATATGTAAGCTTATATAAAATATATAAAAGGGTTTTAAAGAAAATTAACATTTTAAGGGGGCATTCGTAAATTTTCAGAGGGGAAAAATTGACAAACATTCTAAAATTATTAGTCAAAGTAAAATTTTTGAAAAATATAGGGGGTATTTTTCCCGGACATTCTAAAATCATTAGTCAAAGTAAAATTTTTAAAAAATATAAGGGGCAATTACAAATTTTCAGGGGAGCAAATTAAAAGCAATATTTAAAATTATAGGCAAAATGAAATTTTGACAAAGTTGAGGGGGGCAGTAGGCCTACATGGCTCCGGTCCTAACGAGAAAGCAAAACATTAGAATATGTTTGGTAAAGGCTTTATGTATAGTTGAAATATCCTTTTCACGATGGATCACATAACTTCTATAAATTTCTTGCCTTGATTCCAACCAGAATTTTTCTACATGGTCTATATTTTTAAGGCAATGAATAGAACAAGAAGGAAACTAGCTACTAGAAGGATACTGAAAAAGAACCAAAAGAGGTAAAAACCGCCACAAAAACACAAGCAAAGACCTTAGAACAAGAGGACAATGTTTGACATCTGACCTCTCAAATCAATTGGCAATCCAGGCAGAGGCTTGTTGCTATTTGCTTCAGACATTGCTTTTGTAACAGCTTTCTGTAGTTTTACGGGAGTGATCTGGAAGCTCTGGGACAATGATTGTGTTGATGAGACATGAGAAGAGCTACTTAGCCTTTCCCAACATGCTCTTTTAGTTTTAGTACTGCAGATCGCAGTGTCCGGCTTAGAAGCTTTGCAGTATGAGTAAACACAAGGCTTGGTTGTTACTATGCGCATGCCAGGAGTTGTGCTTATAGCCATTTTCAGTATATTGATTCAAAAAGATGAAACAGAAATCTGCAGAGGTTTCGACAGAAAGTACTTAAAGTACTTGTTTAAATGAAAAACACAAAAATCATAAAACAAAGAGGATAAATGATCAGATTGAATAGGAAAAATAGCAAAATATCCCTTTTACAATCTTAATAACCTACTAACCTTACATCACCAGCAAAGTACAGAGATTTTCTCTACTTCCTCTCTGGAGGCATCCAAATGTAATTTTTTTTTTTTTTTGGATAAGTAAAGCCTTCCAAATGTAATTAATCCAAAATGAACATGAAAAAGGTTTCGCCCCTCCCATGTTAGTAAGATTTCATTTCAAGTGCTACGGTTTTGGGGTTACAATAGAGGCGATCTCACCTTTGTCCTCCAACAACACAGAATCACAGGGAGGTGATGGGAATGCACCCTCAAATAGCAAAGATAAATGCCCCTTAGGCCAAATTATGAGCAACAGTATTATTGCCTAGTGCATATTTCCTATGCGTCCAACACGGAAAGTCTGCTCTTAAGGCCCTAGGTTCGGAGTTACAGCAGTGTGTTAAATTTGGAGCCAGACTTGGTCATGGAGGACCGAAGGAACTGCAAGGGCATCTCTCAATGTCAATATCTAGAGGCCAGCACTTGTTCAGCAATACTGGCTCCAAACCCTCACCAATGGCAGACCAAGCAGAGGAAAATTCTCTCCACTGTAGAACTATGCCTTCTCGATGCAAACACTAAAACATTAAGCAGATATAATTTCAAACCAAAAGAATCTACTAAACAATATATTGAGCCAAAAAAAATAATAATAATTAATGTGTAAAGTATATTTTGTCTTCTCTCTCTCTCTCTCTCTCTCTCTCTCTATAGTCGCCCAAAATGCAAAAAGCACAACGTTAAAAGTACAGAGTTGATTCTTTTTTAAGATACAATCCCCGAGATAAGTCCGCTTGATTAATTTTTTGGACATAACAACAAATAGATTGAAGAGTAATAAACAAAATATCTCAATGAAAAAACTTAGATTAGCATAGATTTCATAGTGCACATGGATTAAGATACAAGTTAGAACCTGCCATATAGCATTGGATTATCAGAATTTGAGATAGATAAATACAGCTCAAATAAGAGTATTTTTGATAATAAAAAAGAAAACAAACTCCAAAGACCCATGAAGTTGATTCAAAGCAGTATCGCTGTGCAAAAAAGAAAGGTTTTAGCAAACAGAAGTTGAACTAACAGGCCTGTTCTGCTGAAAGTCTGTCTAAAGAAATCGTTTTACAATTATTTAACCACAAAATTTAATTAACTCTTTTTCGATAATCAGTATATTTAGCTACAGCAAAGCAAACAGGCTATAGAAACAAAAATCCAACATAATATTACGTGGCATATTGGATGACCTCATCGCCAAGAGGCATTTATCTTTGCTGTGGCTACTGCCTTGAGCACAAGTGTGGTTACTGTCTCGCAGAAGGCTCTTAAACTGGATGACCGACTTACTCTAAACTCCTATAAATATAAGAGCTCAGGAGATAGTTTGAGATACAATCAAGAATAGAGAGAAAATAAAAATGAAGAAGCAGAGAAAAAAAAGAAGTGAGGTATAGATAAGTTCTCAAAGATTATATTATATTCTTTTTTATTCTGTATTATCAATAAATTCTTCGATGATCCATAAAATCTATCCTTAATTGTTTCAGAAGAACTAATATGATAAATATTTGACAATTACTAAAGAACTATTTTATATATTTTGTCTTGAATTATTTTATGTATTTTATATTCTTTTAATTTTATAACACATGAAGACATATTACCGCAAAGCAAACAATGTCCCAGTGGATTTCATTTGGGAAAATGTCAGTTATGCCCCGGTATCGTCCCTTGTTTCTTTTTCATTATTAATAAAATATTTCTTCGCCGATCAAAAAAAAAAAAAAAATGGTCCCATCTGAATCGAAGGTTGGGCCAATTTTCAACAACAGGTACGGCTTATTGGCAGTGTTTTGACTGGGAAGGCCCTTGGCCTACTAACAGTCAATACACTAAAGTTATTCCATCAGCCCAATCAAACTTTGGGCCCAAAATCTCTCTTTTCGGGCCAACAAGAGTGGATTCCACAGCCTATTTCAGTTTTCTCAACTATCTTAATGCAAGTCCTACCGAAGTCTCAAGGCTTCATATATGCCAGCAAGAGTATATATTGAATTATGTGACGTATGGGATGACGGCGGCTATAAGCCGCCATCCCTTCCGCAGCCCCCTCCCCCCTTATTCTCTCTCTTCTTCTTGTATCTATAAATAGAGAGGCTTAGAGAGCCTCTCAGCAGAGAGAGAAAAAAGAGAGGAGAAATAGAAGAGAGGAATCAAAGAGAGGAAGAAGAGAGAAGAAGGAAAAGAAAGAGCTGTCTAGGTGAGTTGTAAATATTATGTTGTATTATTATTGGCAATAATATTTTGGGTGGTCCAGAAGATCAACCCTAAATATTCCTGAAGAATAACTATGATAAATATTTGATAGTTCCTGAAGAACTATTCACGATACATATTTTGTGTTTATTTATTTTTCTGTCTTATTTACTTATATAACACGTTATCAGCACGATACTCTAACTACTTTATGGTTTTCTTTACATCATGATACTACTTTTTCTGTGTAATTTATCTTCATTTTGAATTCTTTCCTGTGCACTCAATTCGCGTGAATAGTATGAACAGTAATTCACTATTGCAATGAATAGTATTTCTTTTAAAACTTTGTTGCTTTATTTCTCTCATATCTTGCATTATTTGCCTATGATAGTTAGAGATCTGGAATCCATATTTCGATACCTTTCCATAGACATGTGACTTGACTATTTTTTGATGTATGGATTGAAAGTTAGAATAAAGACAAAAATAATAAAATAATATATATATCGATGCATGTTACTATTCATGAATAGTATTGAAATAGTAATGCAATGAATAGTGCATTGATTTTCGTTTAATTATTTATACATCATATTGTCACTATACCTGATTTAAGCTTATTGTTTTGTATGGTCTAGCATTGTAAAATGTCAAATCTTGCCAAATTGGAATTTGCCGCCCTTGATATTTCTGGCGATAATTATTTATCGTGGATCCTTGATGCCGAGATCCATCTTGCTGCAAAAGCACTTGAACAAACAATAGTGGAGGAAAATGACGCATCCCAGCAGGATCGCGCAAAAGCTATGATTTTCCTTCGCCATCATCTTCATGAGGAACTGAAATCAGAATACCTCACGATAAAAGATCCATTGCTCTTGTGGCAAAATTTAAAGGAGAGATACGAGCACCAGAAGACCGTAATCCTCCCAAGAGCCAGATCTGAATGGATGCACCTGAGGTTGCAAGATTATAAAACTGTCAGTGAGTACAACTCTGCATTATTTAAAATCAGCTCACGATTAAAATTATGTGGAGACAAGATTACGGATGAAGACATGTTAGAAAAAACATTTTCTACATTCCATGCCTCGAATGTGCTCCTGCAGCAGCAATATCGAGAGCGTAGATTTAAGAAATATTCTGAATTAATATCCTGTCTTCTTGTGGCTGAGCAAAATAATGAGTTGTTACTGAAAAACCATCAGTCCCGACCTACTGGTTCAGCTCCATTCCCTGAAGTGAATGCAAGCTCAATTAGCAGACGTGGTCGCGGACGTGGTCGTGATAATGGCAGAAATAATAGTCGCAATCGTGGACATTATCGTGGAGGTTATCATATGAGATTTAAAAATACCACACCATACCACCAGCAGTGGAATAAATATGAAAAGGGGAAAGGGTTACAGAATCAACCTCCTCCTAAGAAATCTGAAGATACTTGTTATAGGTGTGGGATGAGAGGCCATTGGTCACGTACCTGTCGTACGCCCAAACATTTGAGAGAGCTTTACCAAGCCTCAATTAAAGATAAAGAAAAAAATGCAGAATTGCATTTTACAGATTTTGATGGCCAAGTTGATATTTCTCATCTTGATGTTTCAGATTTCTTTGAAGATGCAAGTGGAAGAATAGACCATTTAATTGGTGATGGAGATGTCCACACTACTTAATTTTCTTGTCTATTTGTTCTAGTTTATGTTGTTTCTTATCAGCTTGTGTAATGTTTCCTTTATCTGCTTGTCTTTGTAATAAATGATCATGTTTTAATTAAGCACATTTAATATGTTATATAGATACATGGATCATATCAACGCGTTGAATATATCTAAAATGAATAGTGAAGCCATATGTCTGGTAGACAGTGGAACAACGCACACAATTCTTCGCGAGAAAAAATATTTATATATCAGAAAAACTTGCTGCATTGTCTTCTGGATTATATTATACTTCTATAAGAGCAGAAGAATCACCTGTAGTGATGCACCAGAAGTGCTTTGACCCAAAGAATTTTATACTATGGCATGATCGTTTGGGTCATCCAGGGTCAACCATGATGCGTCGAATTATTGACAATTCACATGGACATCCGTTAAAGAACCTGAAGATTCTGTTGTCACATGATTATACATGTGCTGCCTGTTCACAGGGGAAATTAATTGTCAAACCATCTCCTTCCAAGGTAATTCTTGAGTCCCCATCATTCTTACACAGAATTCACGGGGATATCTGTGGGCCAATACATCCTCCATGTGGACCATTTCGTTATTTCATGGTTTTAATAGATGCATCTACACGGTGGTCACATGTTTGTTTGCTTTCTACCCGTAATATTGCTTTTTGCTAGACTGCTTACTCAAATTATTCGCTTACGGGCACAGTTTTCAGATTACCCAATCAAGTCGATACGACTAGATAATGCTGGAGAATTTACATCTCAAACCTTTGATGATTATTGTATGTCAATAGGGATTGATGTTGAACACCCAGTTGCCCACACACATACACAAAATGGTCTTGCTGAAGCGTTTATAAAACGGCTCCAATTAATTGCTCGACCTTTACTTATGAAAACAAAATTACCTGTTTCTACTTGGGGACATGCCATATTGCATGCTGCATCTTTGGTTAGAGTCCGACCAACTGCTTACCATCAGTACTCACCATTACAACTTGTTATTGGTCAGCAACCAAATATTTCTCACTTACGAGTTTTTGGTTGTGCTGTATATGTCCCTATCTCACCCCCACAGCGTACTAAAATGGGTCCCCAACGTAGACTTGGAATTTATGTTGGTTTTGATTCTCCATCTATTATTAGATATTTGGAACCCTTAACAGGTGATGTCTTCAAGGCACGTTTCGCGGATTGTCATTTTGATGAGTTAGTCTTCCCACCATTAGGGGGAGAAAGGACGCAATTAGAAAAACAACGAGAGATCAGTTGGAATATTGCAACAATGTCTCACCTTGATCCTCGAACAAATCAATGTGAATCAGAAATTCACAGAATTATTCATTTACAGACAATTGCAAATCAATTGCCTGATGCCTTCACCGACACAAAGAATGTGACAAAATCACATATACCAGCTGCTAATACTCCAGCACGTATTGATGTCCCTGTAGGACAATCTATTAGTACAGCAGCAAATGAATCTAAAACACGCTTGAAGCGTGGAAGGCCTGTCGGTGCAAAAGACACGGTTCCTAGAAAAAGGAAGACACAAGAAACAATGCATAAGCAAGTTGGTGCTCCTGAAGAGAACACAATATCTAAACTTCCTGAAGAAGAGAATCCTGAAGAAGAATTCCCAGAAGAGAAACCTCCTGAAGAGATATCTCCTATAAATGATATGGTACCTGAAAATAATGAGATCTCAATAAGTTATATGAATACAGGAGAAAGCTGGAAAAGAAATAAGATTGTTGTCGACAACATATTTTCATTTAAAGTAGCTCTTGGCATTACCAGAAGTAATGAAGAGACTGAACCACAGACAGTCGACGAATGTCGACGTAGAATTGATTGGCCAAAATGGAAAGAAGCTATTGAGGCAGAATTACACTCATTAGCACAACGTAAAGTATTTGGACCTGTAGTCCACACACCTGAAGATGTGAAACCTGTTGGATATAAATGGGTATTCGTACGAAAACGAAATGAGAAAAAATGAAATAGTACGATATAAAGCCCGACTCGTAGCACAAGGTTTCTCGCAGAGACCCGGTATTGATTATGATGAGACATACTCTCCTGTAATGGATGCCATTACGTTCAGATTCTTAATTAGTTTATCAGTCTCAGAAGGACTGGATATGCGTCTGATGGACGTCGTGACAGCCTACTTGTATGGTGAATTAGATAATGATATATATATGAAAATTCCTGAAGGATTTAAAATGCCTGAAGCACATATTTCATCTAGAAGCTTATATTCTATCAAGCTTCAACGATCGCTGTATGGGTTAAAACAATCTGGACGCATGTGGTACAATCGTCTTAGTGAATATCTATTGCAAAATGGATATGTGAATAATAAAATTTGTCCATGCGTTTTTATTAAGAAATCAGAATCTGGATTTGCTATTATTGCAGTCTATGTCGATGATTTGACTCTTGTTGGAACTTCTGAAGAACTGACAACATCTGCTCGTGATTTAAAGAAGGAGTTTGAAATGAAAGATCTTGGAAAAACCAAGTATTGTCTTGGATTACAGATTGAGCACTTATCCAATGGAATTCTTGTCCATCAATCAGCATATACTGAAAAGGTTTTAACGCGGTTTTACATGGACAAAGCTCATCCATTAAGTTCTCCAATGGTTGTTCGTTCACTCGACGTACATAAAGATATTTTCCGTCCTCAAGATGACGGTGAAGAACTTCTTGGTCCTGAAGTACCATATCTTAGTGCAATTGGTGCCCTTATGTATCTTGCCAATTGTACAAGACCTGATATAGCATTCTCCGTCAACTTATTGGCACGATACAGTTCTGCACCAACACAAAGACATTGGAAAGGAGTGAAACATATACTGCGTTACCTACGAGGGACAACTGATATGGGATTATTTTATTCCAAAGAGTCACAACATGAATTGATTGGCTATGCAGACGCTGGCTACCTTTCTGATCCTCATAAAGCTAGATCTCAAACTGGGTATGTGTTTACTTATGGTAACACTGCTATATCCTGGCGATCAGTGAAGCAAACATTAACTGCAACTTCTTCAAATCATTCTGAGATCATTGCAATTCATGAAGCAAGCCGAGAGTGTATCTGGCTAAGATCCATGATTCAACATATTCAAGAAAGTTGCGGATTATCTACAATCAAAGATACATCGACGATATTATACGAGGATAATGCAGCTTGTATTGCACAGATTAAGGGAGGCTACATTAAAGGTGACAGAACGAAGCATATTTCTCCAAAGTTCTTCCATACACATGAACTCCAGAAAAGTGGTGATCTTGATGTTCAGCAAATACGGTCTAGTGATAATTTGGCCGACTTATTTACTAAGGCATTACCAACTGCAACATTTGAAAAGCTTGTGCATGGTATTGGTATGCGCCGTCTCAGAAATCTTTTATGAAGCAGATAATTTTCTTATTCTTCAGGGGGAGTTAAGTACTGTACTCTTTTTCCTTCGCTATGGTTTTTTTTTCCCACTGGGTTTTTCCTAGCAAGGTTTTAATGAGGCAGTTTTAACATACCCAATAGGTCATCCCAGGGGGAGTGTGACGTATGGGATGACGGCGGCTATAAGCCGCCATCCCTTCCGCAGCCCCCTCCCCCCTTATTCTCTCTCTTCTTCTTGTATCTATAAATAGAGAGGCTTAGAGAGCCTCTCAGCAGAGAGAGAAAAAAGAGAGGAGAAATAGAAGAGAGGAATCAAAGAGAGGAAGAAGAGAGAAGAAGGAAAAGAAAGAGCTGTCTAGGTGAGTTGTAAATATTATGTTGTATTATTATTGGCAATAATATTTTGGGTGGTCCAGAAGATCAACCCTAAATATTCCTGAAGAATAACTATGATAAATATTTGATAGTTCCTGAAGAACTATTCACGATACATATTTTGTGTTTATTTATTTTTCTGTCTTATTTACTTATATAACAAATTAATGTGAGGGTTAGGAGCCGATGAGCGTCTTCCACATGTCCTAGTGCAAAACCTGAGCCCCACCCTCACACAATTCAAAAATCAAATCTTACATGCGTACCTTATACATGTAGAATACTATATTTAGATTGATTTTTATGGAAGGGTTTATGAATTTAGATATGGGAAGAAAGGAATAGGAATTTGGGATGAAGAATTTTGTGAAAAAGAGGCTCTCATAGTTAACCAAGGTTGGGGGTCTAGCAATGCAGAGAGAGAGAAAGAAAAAAAAAATAATGTAAAGAGAGAGTGGTTTATCATTGTTGGACGTTCAAGATAGTGACTAAGGATGATAATGGACCAAGAAAAAATAGAGATCTGACTGAATCCACTCAGTTTAGGGCGGGGATAGATGTCAAAATAAAAATTCATGCGGGAATAGAGCTCTCGCCTCACCACCCAACCCCCCCCCCCCCAAATTCTCCCGTTTTAAGATTTTTTTTTTAAATTTTTCTATATAGGCCGCTCCTAGTATTTGGTGTGCTAGTGATACCATCATAAGGTTTTATGTTGATTGGTGTTCAATTTATATTTAATAGTTTTTTAATATTGTTTGTTGGATGGATTTTTAATTTTTTATTTTAAACTTCAATTTTTTTTGACAGTACAATAATACTATTTTAATGTATACGCAACCCAAAATATTTGAAAGTTAATTTCATCTCACTGTTAAGTGTAGACTATGATACTATTAATATTCCTAATATCTTAGTTTATTTTTTCTTTGTTTTCTTTTCTTGCTTTGTGTTTTTTATTTCCTTTGTATTAAAAAAAAAAAATTTTGGGCTTGAGTTTAGGTTTGGATTTGGGCGGAGACAGAGGCAGGAACGAGAGTAAGAATGGAAGCAGACTTACACCCGTGGAAATAAAGATGGAGATGACTATTTTAAATAAAGACAAAAATTAAAATTTTAATCTCTATCCAACCCTGATCCATTGCCATCTCTAATGATAATAATAAACTAATGAACATTACCTATGGAGTTTGGGGCGTTGATAGTAAAAGAGTAGAGAGATTGGTTGGAAATTGAAGTTGAAGATGGTGGTGGTGACGAGGGAAACAGTAGCGGTGTTAAAAAAATTATGGAGGTTTGGGAGTACTTAGCAATAAAAAATAAAGAAATTCTTAAATTTATTTTAGGTCTATTCACTTCATAGTTGTCAGAAAATTTATTTGAGAGGAAAAAACACATTTTTGAAAAAATGTGTTTTCGATATTAGTACAAAACTGGTTTTAAAATAATAAAAAAAAACGTATAAGAAATTCTTAAAAAATGTTTCGAAACCTCCTGAAAAATATTTCAAAAATTCTTATGAAACGTTTAGAAAACTCTTAAAATACTTGACGAAAACGCTTGGAAAACTTAGAAAAAACACTTAGAAAACTTTAAATATTAATTTGATACATTTTTTTCCCTTTAAATTTTAACTAGGTATCTATGAAATTATTTATGTAAATTTTTACTAAGTTTTTCAAAAGTCTCTATTAAGTTTTTTAAAAGTTTCTATTAAGTTTCTTAAAGGTTTCATTTGAGTTTCATAAAAATTTACTAATAGGATTCTTATAAGTTTCTTAATAATTTTTCGCTTTCCGTATTCTCCTACATTTTTTTAATGCGCTTCCCGGTTTCGTTTCTCTTATGCTTTGTTTGAAACCTGAATTTTCGGCTGAAAAAATAAAAGAAAAAAGAAAATGTAGTGGAAAATAGAACAAAATTACCCTTTTCATTTTGTTCAATTTTTTTTTACTTTTTTCTTTTCCCACCAAAAATTCAAATTTCAAATCGAGCGTTAATATTTTTCGCTTTCGCTTCCCATTTGATAACTATGATTTAGTCATAAAAGTAAGAGAAGAGGTAGTGTCAAACAGTGTAAAGATAATTTTATTTTATGGAGGTACAAAACAATAAAACAAATACATTTTTTGTTGGTGGTTAGCCGAAAACTTTAACAAGGGAACTTTCTCTAATTTCAACACTCTAAGGCGAGGTCCTTGTGTAGACAGTGGAGCAGTATAGAGCTCGAGGAACTAAGGGATTTGGATTCATCTTTATTGGAAAGATTTTGAGAAAGTATGGTTGATGTGGAAGAGAGGGAGTAGAGGAGAGACTAAAGAGAATGAAGAGAGGGGACAGGCAGCCCCCATATCATTTTACCAAATCAGTGAATTTGTTGGAGAAAAATAGAAAAAATTGACAAGATGAACTCCTGCTAGCTAAATTCCCTGTAAGAGGGTGACATATATCCTGTAGCCTCTTTCAAATGCTCTCGTGAGGATGAATCTGGCTACCTAAAGCGATTGTGATGGTAAGAGTCACATGACATCATCTCATAGTTAATACTCCCCTGTAGCCTACCAAATTACTACCTTCATGGAGAGTCTCCCGATGATATATGACATGCACCTAAAATTGATCATCCAGAACTTGTAATTGTGAGGAGCATCAGACATGTTAGTATAGTATATCATTATATTTGATATCTAGATTTACAAAAACATGGCTCCCTTTTTTTTACTAGGGGCTACTCAGGTTTTTGTCAACTATTCTCTTAAACTCGTGTAAAATTACTATTTATATGAATTAAGCTAACTTCATGCATTACATAAATAATTATTGACCACAAGAAACACACGTCGAGGGATTAAATTTGAGATTTCATAGCTTTTTCTTTTTTTGTTAATCAGGTGTTCATACCAGTTGCATACACCTCGACTTTTTTTGAGATCTCAAAGTTAATATAAAAGCTAATCTATGACTAAACCAACCCTCAAATTAAAACATGCCCCCTTTTTGTTGCCTACAACACCCTAATTTTGTTGCCTAAAATGCCCTCATGAAGAGGAGGGCCAAACAAGAACTGATAAAGCTCTTAACTACATTTGTCTAGCGGGACTAGACTAATAGTCCCATATAATCTTACGTTTAGATGCAAAAAATAGTCAGACTAATAGTTCGGCTCAAACTATTTGTCCTATATATGTAGGACTATTTAGTTCTAGAGGGAGAAGTGAGACAAATAGTCCTGAGACAAGTTGTGTGTAAGGCATGTAATGATCAAAATATGCCTTATCTTAACTTACATATAATATTTCATATGATATAATATAATATAGTGTATCTGTATTAATATATTGTTCATGTATATTAGCGTTATATTAATAATATAATACATAAATATCATATATTAATATGATAATTATACATATATTAATATAATGTATATTAGCAACAAATTAATAATATAATATATCTTATATATTAATATCATAATTATATATATGTATGTATCTATGAAAGTTATACCGTTAATACACATTTATATATTATATTAATATTATAATTATACTTATATTAATATACATCTATTAATACATTAACATTACATTATATTATATTATTAATAATATAATATGTGTTATATGTTTCTACTATAATTGCTGATATACCCATATGTTAACATATATTATATCTTTTAATATATCATCACTATATTGTATTTTAATAATATATATATATATCTTATCTGTCAATATAATTATATATTAAATAATATTTTATTCATATTAGTGAGGGATTTCTTATCTTTATGCTTAGTGCAACAAGCATAAATAAATATGAAATAAAGTTTATTTTTAATTTTGTTTCATTTAAAATAAATATAAAATCAAATAAACTATACCAACCTATAATAGACAATAAATCTCAGAATTCTTAGATCGAAACTCCATATCCTGTTCGTGAAGCATTATGGACTTTGGTTATGACGTCATCAGCTAGCGTGCTCGAATTACAGAGCACGTGAGTCTTGAGGTCATGATTTTTCTCTAAATATCCAGCTCAAACTATTAACTAGATTTAAACGCTAATTTCTAAATCCTCTATATGCCTGTATATATTAAAATTATACATATACGTACATTATATTCCTCTGTCTCCCTCTCCCCTGTTTAGGTCGCTCTGTGCAAAACCCTACTCTAGGGTTTTTGCCTCCTTTTAGGAGTTTTGTTGTAGAACAATAGGGTTTTGATTTCGTTCTATTTTTAGGGGTTTGTGCTTAGTCTCTCTCTATTATAATCTTGAAATCTTTGTTTGTTGATTGTTGTGCTGTTCGCTGTTTGGATCTTGATCTGTCTGTCAAGCTGCTATGGATGCTCGCAAGAGAGCAAGGACTGAAGCTGGCGTCAACGCCAATGGCGGTTTCAAGAAATCCAAGCAAGGTCCGTTCTGTTCTTTAATCTTCATTTCTTTATTAACTCAACTTAGGGCTTTTCTCTCTCACACGCACACATAAGTCCATATGTATATGCCTGTTCGCATATTATGTTTATGTAGGAGTTTTGATGTGAAGTTAATTTTGCTCTGTTCTGGGTACTATGATTCAGTTGGGGTTCTGTTTGTGGTATCATGTTTTTGTGTTGGAGCTACTGTGAGCTAGTGCTGCTTTCTACTGTCGTGTTATTAGTCATATTTGTGAGTTTATGTCGAATTCACTGGCTAGCATAAGGTGGGTTGAATCTGGTGCTCCACTGGAATTTATTTGTGTGTTCTTCTTTTCTTGCTTGTTTTTTAGTTCTTTTGTTGCTTGTGCTCTTTCTTTCATGTTTATTTGGTTACATTTTTTTTTATTTTTTTGAGTTTATGGTTTCTGAAACTTGAATTTTTCCTGTCAATTGGGGGTTGCTACTGTCCCCGTATGACAGAGAGAAGTATGCAACCTCCTCAATTTTCAATTAAAACCAGGTCGTGGAGAAGAATAAAATGAAGTTTGGTAGCTCCTCTCTCTCTCTCTCTCTCTCTCTCTCTCTCTCTCTGTGAGGTTCATGAAATCTGAGTGGGTTGTACAAATTATTAAATGACATACAACTAAAGGCATTGTTGAGAATTTCAAGTATGTTTTGGGGTCGCATTATAAAAGATGTAAAAGGGTTCTACTAGATGGGATTGTTGATTTTGGACCATAGTTCTCTCACATTATTTATTTTTTGGTTTAATATATATTGATTTCAAACTCATTCACCAACCCTAGATATTATATTTAGTAACCAAATGGTGTTTTCTGGGAAATATTTTCAGCATTTTCTAGTTTTTGGTTGAACTTCAATATTTTATATCGTTTCCCCCTAAATCATTACCTAATAATCACTTGAGTGCATTTACTTATATGTCAATGATATCGGGGTTGTATGGTAATTGATTTGGTCTGGCCTGAGTTAAACTAAACTAGTCATTCTTCACCATTTTTGGAGGGAATTGGACATCCAAAACTACCCTTTATTGCATTATACAAAACAAACTTGAAAGATGAAACTAATGTGTCTTTGCCAAAGTCAGTGAACACTGTATGGAGAAACAAAACTACCTTTAATTTATCTTTTGATTACATAACTATCTATCTTATATCAATTTTTTCAATTATGCTTTCTTTTTTTATAGCTTCAAATATACTAATGCAACTTTCGCTAGTTTTTATCAAAGGAATTTTTACTGGCAATAAGTAATCATAATGTCTTTTGGGTGTTCGTTAGAGTATACAAACGAAGGATTCCACAGAAATTCTAACTGGGAAAAACTAATTAATGTTTTGTAACAGAAATGGACTCCTTATCAAGTGGTATAGGAAGCAAATCGAAGCCATGCACGAAGTTTTTCAGGTTCAAATCTTTACCTATCTAATATAGAATCATAACCTCTATGTTGTCCTTTATTAATGTTTATACTTCGTAGTAAGATTCTTCACTCCTATTGTCACAATGAAGAACTATTTAATTGCATTAATGAACTGGGAGCATCATAGCTGTTACACAGGATTACTTCCTTTTGTCTGTGACAGCTTTATGACTGGTTTTCCAAAGTGATTGTGCTTTCTGTAACAACCTACAGTAAGATAGCCATTGCCAGACATTAAGCTGACTCAAAGTCGATGAATTGAGAATGAGGATCTCTTCTAGTTGGAACACTTTTGCTTATTGGAATGTGACATTTGTATTAATGATTGGACTTTTTTTTCCAGCTAGTTGTCCGGTTGTCTGCCTATTGTTTCCATCAATGCCATATTTTTGAGCTTTTAGGAAATTGGTACTGGTATAATTTACCTTTTTTTTAAAGAGGGTCAGCATATAGTCTCATTTGTGTTTTTCGAATTATTAATTATTCTATGGCTGTAAATATGAGATATATATGCTGACCTTCTAATAGCATAATAAAATTGGGCTTGCTTACAAGTGCATGATTTGAAGCACAAAATGTAGGACACGCATAAATACTTCTTAGGGAAAACTTCCCTGATTTCATTGAGGGGAAACCTTTTTTTTCTTTTTGGCCAGTCACTTAGGAGAGATCTTGCTCACAAGTGCCTCATTTTCAGCCCAAAATATGAGACATACATACATGCATACTTCTAAGGCGGGTGATTCTGATGAACACTCCCCCAGCCCCCAGACACCCATACACCCACACGCACACATTCACACACACACACACACACTCACACACACTAAGCATTGTTCTAATTACAATCTATATTAGTAATGAATTAATGTTACTAATCATTTATAAATGACAGCCACAAATGTGTATTTTCTCACATGGAATAATTTTGGTTCCTCAAAAAATTGTTAGTTAATAGAGTTTATTTAGTTATAAAATTAAAAACAGTTAATTGTTAGAGGATCAACTTATATAAACTTCTTACAGTTCGACTTCATCATCAAATGAATGGACCTTCTAAATTTACTAAGCTTACCAAGCTGATTAAAGTAATTGCAATAATATGTGAAATTTTGAACTACAAAAAGCAATCTCTACTTGGGTAATTTGAAAGATGAGTGTAAAACTTATATTGTTTCTGTGAAACCTCTCTTTCTGTGACAAAGAGGCATTCCAAGAACTTCTATGAAGGAGTAAGATAAGAGCTGGTATTAGCTTAGTTTGCTTGTTTAGTGGCACCCCATTGTAGGTTGAATGTGAAAATATATTGTTTTATTGGACTTCTTCCACTAACATAAACTGTTTAACTTATATTGCTTTTGTGTAATTTGTAGGTTGAATGTGAAATATGTATTGTTTTATTGGAATTCCACTAACATAAACTGTTTTGAGAAACAAAAGTAATATACCCATGTCACTCCTAACCATATTGGAGTAGTAGTTGGTTTGCTGCCACCTCTGTTTTATGTCATGCCATTACTAGGTCAATGATAAATCCCTATCCAGTTTATGTATCATTGTTCTATTATTCTCTTCCTAAACCATTCATATTTGGGAAGGTGCACCAGACTAGCATAATTTGGTCCCTCTAAAACTTAATATATGTTCAATGGGATTCTTTATCAGATTTACACATAATTCTACTTTGGAGGAAAGAATCTTGAATTGCTTTGTCTTCTGGAGCAAATTCCAAGTAGCAACTTACTTCAGAGACATTGCACTGAACTCTGGGGTTTCCTTTGGCAATTCGATTTTGTGATGAATAAATCTGTCATTGACCTTTGGAAGAAAGCATTGAGTTGTGCAGAAGTGTAGGGTTTTGTCTTGCTCACAATTAGAGGACTCTAGGCGGGTGTTTGAATGAAAATTCTTTAAAGACATTATATTGAAAGCTCATCTAATAGATTGATATTACAATGAACCATCAAGGAATGGAAGGATTATGGTGATTGTAGGAGCAACTAAGTTTTCCATTGCTATTGGTTGCAGCTAGAGGAAAAATATTGTGAGGTGGCTTCCAGATGAAAATTTCTTGCTGGTTCATCTAGATTTGATTCTCCGCATCAAATTTTCACACTTGTGATAATTCCCATAATATTCAAAATTTCAAATCCTTCAAGGTATAATTAGCAACCTGTCCTTCCACTGCTCTTTTAGCAATAGTTCTGATTCGTTGTTGGTCCTCTTCACATATAATATGGTTACACATACGCCATTAATTGTAATCTAGAGCCTGTGATTATGGTCGCAGCCCCAGAATGAAAGTCTAAAACAGAAGCCTGCTCTGGGCTTTCCATTTCATGCCTGCCTTCTGTAGTGAGATGCATAAGTAAAAGAGAACAAGGATCTGAAACCAAGCAATTCATCTTCTGTAAAAGTAATGTCAACTCTGCTGTGGGAAAAAGAAGAAGGGAACTGATGGCAGTGTGTAAATATATTTTGTTTCCCCTTTCAGGTTTGCATGGCCAACTTGCTGGTTTATCTATCTGGGATGTCAGCTTTGCTCTTCGTTCTGTGCTAGATGGTTATGGTTTTGAATAGCTCAGTTAGTGAGCAGCTGAAAGTTCGGTCATCTATGCGACGCATCAATACGAACTATGTTTTGGTTCTTTTCCACCCCCCACCCCCCTGCTTCTCTCCCTCTCTCCTTCTCTTCTCTTCTTTTCCATTATTTTCTTGGTGTTGTCTATATTCTTCTCTAATATCATGCTAACACAGAACATGTGGAGCTCATCAATTTGCTCACTTATGCTTTCATTGATTCTTGCATTTTCCAAAGCTTGCTTGTATTTCCATAGACTTAATTGTGCCAACTTTAAAATTTACTCATGTTTGTTGTTGACTTATACACGGTGATAGTTCCTTCTTATTGTGTATGTTGTATATCTTTGAATTTAGTTTCAGTGAAAGAAATACTTTGCTGTTCTGCAACTTATATGCCTAGTCAGTATTGTGGCTGTGGATTTGTTTTGTCCATGTGGTTACAATATCTTATAGTGTGATTTGATTGTGGTTCTTGTTATGGATTGCAGCACTGCTGGCTGTCCATTTGGGGAGAACTGCCACTTCCTTCACTATGTTCCTGGTGGGTATAATGCGGTTGCACAAATGATGAACCTTGGGACAACTCCTGCTTCAAGAAACATGGCTGCACCACCTCCCATGCCCAATGGTTCTTCCCAACCCACTGTTAAAACCCGCTTGTGCAACAAATATAATTCTGCTGAAGGCTGCAAGTTTGGTGACAAATGCCATTTTGCCCATGGTGAGTGGGAACTTGGCAAGCCTTTTGCTCCATCCCATGATGATCATTGTGCCATGGGAGCCCTTCCAAGCCGTTATCCTGGCCGGATGGAGCCACCTGCACCAGGTCCAGTTGCCGGCTTTGGTGCCTCAGCCACTGCCAAAATTAGTGTAGATGCTTCTCTTGCCGGTGCAATCATTGGAAAGGGGGGTGTGAACTCCAAGCAGATCTGTCGTCAAACGGGGGTCAAGCTATCCATTCGAGAACATGAGTCAGACTCTAATCTTAGGAACATTGAACTTGAGGGCACGTTTGATCAGATTAAGCAAGCAAGTGCCATGGTAAGAGAGCTGATTGTGAGCATTGGTTTAATGGCTGGCTCTGCTAAGACCCATGGAGCCCCGGCCCCTGCAGCAAGCAACTACAAGACAAAGATGTGTGAGAATTTTGTGAAGGGTTCCTGCACGTTTGGAGAAAGGTGCCACTTCGCACATGGAGCTGCTGAGTTGCGCGGATCAGGGGTATGAGGACCTTATTATGTTTCTCTGGTGGTTTTCCTTTTGGCACTTGTGCTGCCATATGGTTCTGAGTCAGTTTTGAGCTCACACTGTTCTAGGCAATGTAACGAGACTATTGACATTTTAACCCTTTTCAAATGACTGGTTTTGTTTTTGGAAGCTAGTATACTGCATGAGCTTCTATTTTTCTTCCTTTCCCCCCTTATAAACAACCGCTTTTTGTTCCATTTTTTTCCTGCTTGTGTGTCAGTCTTTTAAGTTTTTTTAGTAAGCGGACAATGTCCCAGACTCTGTTTGTTTCATCAGTACCTGTTCTTCCCAATGGTGATGGGAATGGAACTCAGTTGTTGTGCAAGGACTCCATTCTCTCAATACTGGATTTCCAGCCAGTGAAGTTAAAATACAAGGGAATTTCTCCATTGAAAAGTTTTAGTTACTGTAAAAACATCCTTTTGAATTGTTCGTGGCAAAGCTCGGCAGTGCATATGAGTGCCTTGGGGCCCTGGCTTAGCAGAAGCTGATCTGTGACGCCTTGTGACTTATTGTGTGCGCTATTAGTAATTTGTGGTAGAGTTGCAACGGCACCTTTTCCCATAGACGAGTTGAGTTGATTAAATGGGTTGTTCAAGCTTATTTGGAAAAGCTAATATACTTTTAGTTCAAATTTGTTTTATTTTTTGAATTGATCTCAAACGAGTTTTAAGATGTAAAAAGTATAATGAATTGAAATTACAGAGAATGGATTAGATGAGGAGAGTTCTCTTTTGGGCTGAAAAGATGACACTCAAAATTCAGTATATCTGATATAACAAAATCCATAAATCTCACGTCTAAACAAAGAATTCTATAAGAAGCCCTCAAAACAACTTTCATTTCACCTGCATGGCAACTTTCCAAACAACTTTGATCAATCTAAAAGATCAATACCCCAACAAAAAGGAGGGGTAGGATAGGTAAATAAAAAGAGAGTTCAGGTTAAATGCTAAACTTAGCATGCCGTCACTACGAGGCCAAAGCTGGAAGACAACATAAAACCAGTTATCAAATAATGTTATAATGCAACTACACGAGAATACACATTTCACCTCGTCCTATACCAATCAATTTATAGAAATATTTTGTTTTTTTGGGACCAACGACAGTTTTTTGTTTTTTGTTTATACATCGTAGGGCCAAAGCCGAATGACTCAAACCCATGATCTAAGGCGTGGATAGGGGTGCCACTTACCAACTGAGCAAGCCACAGAACGTCGTTCAGTATGGTTGCGTTCAGTATGGTTGCAGCCAATATGTCTGAACAGATAACTCATAGATCTTAAACATCAGCTGTCCAACGAGGTAACCAATTTGAAAATCAATTTCAGAAAATAACTCTTCTGTCTATGTAAACGGGGCCATCTAATGGAAGTTGAAATATAAGCAGAGATACTTAAAAATAATGAATGTATTTACCGGTAGCTAAAGGTGGCAAGGTGCTACCAATAGAGAAAAAGATGAGGAAAAATTATAACAGAAAATGGAAGTGTATCAAAAATAAGTGTTGGATTTCAGAAGTGGAAGATGGTTGGGGAGAATAGGTTAGTGATTGAACAAAACTCACGATATAGTTTATACCTGGTGGAGCCCTATTTGCTTCCTTGTGGTTTTATTTTAAACTCGATTTGCTTCTGTTAGAAAACTAGAAGTTCTCTATCTCACGTCGGTTGGGATAGAGAACTAGACTCCTCTCACATTCTATAAATAGAGACTTAATCTATGTAATTTAACTCGCTACTTCACTTATCTCTTCACTTACTACTTCAATCTTCTTTCTTGTGATCCTTCTTTGCTTTGTAATGCATTGTGATCTTTCTTTGTTTTATAATACATTGTGATTACATATAAATCTTGTCTTTTCTAACATGGTATCAGAGTTAAGAAAAAGTATGCTCTGTGGTTACCCTTCAAGGGATCTTTCACATCAAAACTCCTAAAGTTCCATTTCTCCTCTCTGGCCACCCTCCGGCCAATCGGCGTATTTCAGGCCACCTTTCGGCCAACTTTCGGCCATCCTTCGGCAGCGTTTCGACCATCTTTCGGTGTCTTTTTGGCAAACTTTTGACGACTTCTAAAAACTTTTTGACCACCTTCCAGTGACTTTTCGGTTGTCTTACGGCGTCCCTCTAGCCATCTTGTGGCGTCCCTCAAGCTGACCTGATTTGGCGTTCCTCTAGCCATCCTCCGGCCATCCTCTGGCGTCCCTCTGGCCATCCTTCGGCAGACCTGATTGGGCATCCCTTTGGCCATCTTCTGATCAACTTGATCTGGAGTTCCTCTGGCCATCTTTTGGCCAACCTCTGGCATCCTTCCGGCCATCCTCCAGCCGACCTGATCTGGCATTCGTCTGGCCATCTTCTAGCCAAACTCCAACGTCTCTTCGGCGATCCTCCGACCGACCTCTAGCATCCCTCCGACCATCCTTGGCCGACTTGATTTCTTTCACTCCCGTCTCTGCTACTACTGTTGCCTAGTTTGTCCTTCTACTGTGACTATTATCTCTTCGGCCATCCTGCGGCTGACTTGTGGCATCTTTCTGGCCATCCTGTGGCGTCCCTCCGGCCATCCCTGGCCGACCTTCAACGTCCCTTCGGCCAACTTTTGGGCTGATCTCCAATGTCCTTTCAGCCGACCTCCGGCGTCTCTCCGACTCTCCAAACTTAAGTAGTTCTCTATTTTCCCTACTTGAGTTTAAGAGGAAATGTTAGAGAACTAGAACTTCTCTATCCCAAATCCCACATCGGTTGAGATAGAGAATTAGACTCCTTTCTCATTTTATAAATAGAAACTTAACCTATATAACTTAACTCACTACTTTATTTATCTCTTCACTTACTACTTCAATCTTCTCTCTTGCAATCCTTCTTTGCTTTATAATGCACTATGATTACACATGAGTCTTGTCTTTTCTAACAGCTTTCTTGTGAACTAAATCAAATGATGAAATAAAGAGCAGCTGTAAAATTTTCTTAGTAGTTAGCCTTGACCAAAACCACGCTGCTGACCTAAGTTGTTCATACTAATAATCCTTTTTCATGAAAATTTTTTATTTTGTTTAGGGGTGACAAGTGGGCAGATTTGTACGAGTTTGGGTAGACTTAAATGGGTTTGTGTATAAATAAGTTCAACCCAAACCCGCCCAATTAGTAGGCGGGTTGATTATAAGTGAGTCATTAACAAGTCAATTTAAACCCATATTTGACCCATTTATATTTTAAACACAGTGTGCGGCAGTGCAGGGTGGTGGTGGGAGATGAGACTTTGACCTTCTACTGGTCTTTTAAGCTTCTTTACTTTATGAGATTAACTTAGTTCGAAATGTGACTTATTCCGTTTGGTTGCTGTGAAAATTAAAGTGGGGAAATGTAAAATCCTACAACTATCAAGTGTACAGGAGTTTTCTTTATAGCTTGTTTGGAAATTGAAAAAGTAAAGGGAATGAAAGAGAAAGAGAGAGAAAGAGAAAATGAAGTTCCTGTATGATTTTGTAAAAAATATGAAGGGAAAGTTAAAAGAAAAGAAGAGAGAGAAAGAGTGATATTATTTTCTCACGTACTTTTCACTCCCAAGTTCCTGTATGATTTTTCTTGCCAAATTTCAAACAGGATAAGTTGTTTGAAGTTTCGAAGCCAAAACAAACCGGAAGCAGAGGAGTCAAAATATATATACATATCATTTTTGTATTATGTGTCTCTCTTTTCTCTATGAATAAACTGATCACATTCACTTCTATAAAGAAAAATAAAAAATTTTGATCACGCTTAGTTTCTTAGCGAGAATGTTTTAAAATTTGAAGTAGTTTCTGTTCTAAATTTTTTCGAAAAATAAATATAAAAAAAGTGAAAATAATTTTTTGTGATTGGTGGATTCTTTACAATTTTTTTACTATACGCAATGAGTAACCATGTCCAATCCATTTAAACTTGTTTTTAATTGAGCTTGCATGATGTAACCCAATTATATCCGTTTGTAAAGTTGGGCAGGTTTAAATGGGTTTTATTAGTTTAAGTGGGTGGATTCATAGACATGGGTTAAATTTATCATCCCTAATTCATGGTATGTGAGTGTGTTATATACCTTTACTTAACTTTCTATTTTTTAATGGGTTGTTAAGTGTTTGGTTTTGTTCTAAAATAAAAAAGAAAGCTTGTGCCCTGCGGCCTCTTTCCAGCTATGGCCAGTGGGCTCCCCTCGAGAGTCTGGGCTTAGGCTAATGTTCATGTTCAACGCTTTATGTTGTGCTGGGAATCCGTCCCATATTAGGACGAGTTTGGGAGTGAGTATGTTATATTTCCTCGCTAAACTTTCTATTTTTTAATGGGTTGTTAAGTGCTTAGTTGTGCTATAAAAAAAAAAAAAAAATTCATGGAGTGTCTGCCCATATCAAAGGTACCTAAATTGTAGAACTTGAATGATAAATTATAACCAAACGGCTTATGCGTTTGTAATTCTTGCAATGATTGGGCATCCAAGGTGACCTAGAAAAAGACCACTCCTAGGAAAAGTCTTGGACACTAGGAAGGTTTGTTAAATTGGTTTCATTTAAGTTTCGCCTTGGACAAAAAAAATTCTCAATAGCAGTCGTTAGTATTGAAAATTTGTCCTTAGATTGTTTTTGACCAAAGAAAATGAGATTAATGTCATAAATTGTTTGTATATCTACACTTTCTATGCATTTTGTTTTTTGTTTTTTAATATATTAGAGGGTCAAAGTCTTATGGGGGAAGGGTGGGTTAAATCCCTCACCACGAGAAATTATTCAATAGGTCTAGAACACTACGTTAGTATGATAATGTGGTGTGTTCAACTAATTATAAATAAACATATCATTTATTTTTTGTCAACTCAATTACATCGGTAATAAATATGAACATGTTAGGAAAGTTGTTATTTCTATTATTCTAAAAATTAAGCCAATCAACATAAAATATTAATACATGTTTATTTGTAATTAGTTGAGCATACTACATGCATTATTATGTTAACGTGACGTCCAGACCTACTAAATAATTTCTCTCTATCACTGGCACAAGTGGAGATGCTACTATTACTAAACTAACCCTTTACTCGTACATTTCAACTTTCTTCTTTCTAATTTGATTCGGGGTAAACTAACCCCTTTCCTCATACATTTCAACTTTCTTCTTTCTAATTTGATTCGGGATAATGTTACGCGAATTATCACTTGAAAAATATGAATTAAAGCAAAACGTTTGACTGCCTTCTAAATTGAATAACACCGAAAATATACAAAAACTTATGAAACAAGATAATTCTCCCAACTACAAAATATTCGGCTAAATTAGAAAAATCATGAGCGAGAGCTAGATTTTTATTCAAAAACCAAATGTTGCATTGCTAATCAATTCACTTGTAAATTGAAATTCTTTAAAACTTGCTTAATTATTTTATTAAAAACTTTCTTATTCCATCAAGGATTTAAATTACGGATTTCTTGTGCTCAGTTCAATTCTGTCTTAGCAATTACCCATTTCAACCATTGATTAAAGTACTGTCGAGCAATTTAATTGCCACTGGAAAGGCTTCAGTGCAGCCACGTGCTATGTTTGGAATCTAAATATATCAAGGAAAAAAAAAAAAAAAAGAAAAAGGTGAAAGAAAAAATAACAAAATGAAAGAGAATTTTTGTTTTCTTTTTTCTTACCTTGTCCTTTTCGTTCACCAAATTCTTGATCTAAACATAGTCTAAAAGATGGGGAAAAAAAACTAAAGGTAATAAAAAAAATGAAACAAAATAAGAAATTTCAAATCCACTTTTTTTTTTTTTTGGTTCATCAGAAGAGATTATAAAGAGGGTCAAAGTCAAGAAGAAGATCAGGAAGAGAGAGATTTGAACTCCTGACCTCTCTAATGAAGGCGAGAAACATTGACAAACTGGATTAGTCCCAATTAATTTACCTTCCACTTTCTCTAATAATCAAATATATAATATAATTTCATATTCCCTTCCCTTTTTTTTTTACTCACCAAATATTTGGTCTAACCACAACGTAAAGGTATATATGAGATTTTGTAACAAATATAGATCAAGCATCGGCTTAAAGAACTAAACTAAACACCGGACGGATCGAACCAAACCAACACATCAAAGCAGATTAGTGCAGTAAATTAACAATACTTAAATATAACAAACAATAATTTGAAAACATATACACACACTGCCTATAAATTTAAAATTTTGTAACAAAATTATCATGATGGATCCAACCAAACCAACACATGGAGGTTGTTAGTTTGATATAAATTGTTGGTACCCTTATTCACCAGCTTTAAGTTCTTAGGTTAAGTGGTAACTTAATATGGTCTCAGAGCTCTGGCTCAAGGAGGTTTGGGTTCAAGTCTCGTAACACACAAGTGCTCCACCGGTTGTGCATGGTATTCGTGCACCTGTTCTGTTTGGTCTGTTTGCCTCTTCATGTGCTCGTCGAGATCGCAAGTGAGGAAAAGTGTTGGTTTGTTATACATTGTTGGAATCATTATCTACCAGCTTAAGCTTTTAAGTCAAATGGTGATTTAACATGGTATCAGAGTTCTGATTTCAGGATGTCTTGGATTTAAGTCTCATAGCACGCAAGTGCTCCCCAGTTGTGTACAACATTCGTGCACTATTCTATTTGCCTCTCCATGTGCAAGTTAGCTAGGGTCACACATGAAGGAGAGTATTAGCTTGATATACATTGGTGGCTTTTATCTACCACTTTAAGCTTTTAGATTAAATAGTGACTTAATGTAGCATAAGAGCTCTGGTTCCATGAGGTCTTAGGTTCAAGTCATACGCAAGTGCTCCCTCGGTTGTGCACGATGTTCGTGTATCTATTCTGTTGGATCTATTTGCCTCTCCACATATGAAAAGAATCGCACGTAAGAGAGTATTAACTTAGTTGGGGTTCTTATTTATTATCTTAAATTTTTAGGTAAAGTGTTGACTTCACAGATATAAAATTAGTTAAGTTGTCTAGGATTTTTTCAGTTCTTTACAAGAACACATCAAAATTCCAAAATCAATGGTCCATATATTACAAACCCGGGCCATTTACATCTATATATCGCCGCCCCTCACAATCGAACCATTTTTATTCAGTTATGCAGTTCTAAGAAAACATTACAAACAAGCAATAAACACAGCTACAAGCAAGGCAGTCCCCATCCAATTACCTGGTCTGCGCAGCACGGAACCTACACAAGTCTTGGGTTAGTCAAGGTGAGTGCACGGACACCCGTCATTTAAAAAAAAAACCATCACAAAATAGCTAGAACTTTGTGACCATCCTAGACTAAAAACAGTCTCGTCTCTTTAAGTGTAGGCACCACCATTGCCATAACCTTTGCTCGTAGCAGCACCCACAAGGGGGTTATGAGCCGTGGAGGTCCTGTCTTTGCTGCCGGTGCTGGTTCCGATGGGGCGGGACGGCACCACCCCCTCGATCACCCGTCCCGTGTCCTGGCATGGCTGACATTGTCTGCATTCCAGTCGGCCCGCCGGTGGTTGAGTGGCTGTGGGTCTTGCCGGTGGTGTCACGTGCTGTCATCTGCTTCACCTGTTGAAGCAATACTAGAAATATTCAGCTCCAACGTAAAATATATGGTCCATTGCATGCTATGAATTGTAACAAAACCTTTTCTTGCACCGTGGCTTTGGTCTTCTCCAAGCCGGACATCGCCGTTGCGGCAATGTTGGGCGCGACTCCTTCATTGACTCCATTTTCAACCCTCTAGTTCTCTCTCATTGTATGATAATGTTTTAGCCCTTCCAACAAACTTCAACGAACACGAAACTGAGCACCGAGTGCTACGAAGAAGCAAAGCAGTTGAGACAGCCAAAGCCTGCCTCTATAAACGTTGGGTAGCGTCAAGATGATGCCACGTGGAATCTCATATTGAATGACCCGTGGTCTCATAGCAGTTTTCGTGGTGCTTTGTGCATGTTTCGTGATGACGCCCGTCGCACATACGGCATTTCATTCAAATACAGGCAAAACAAACCGCCTGTGTCAGATTCAAAAGTTCAAAAAAAAAAAAAATTGGAAAAATTTTGTAACCAATTTTTTACATGAAAATAATGCGATAATGATATTTTATTTTTTAAACTAAACAAAATATAAATAACAACAAATAATCTCATTATTTTGTACAAAAGTACGCTATAAAATTTTATTTATATAACATAATTAAAATAATATTGTGTGTTAATCTTTCTGATTTTAATATTGTGTTTTTTTTTTTGAAAATCTGTTCCTTTTCGTCTCATTTTCTTACCTTCTAATTTTTGATTTTTTTTTTTTTGTTTGGGTACAATGGGAGGGCAGATACCTAAGAAACACATCTCTAGACTAACGAAAAAAAATCCAATAGCACCATGATTTTAAGTTACGAGATCTGTTATTACCTTCTCTTATGTTTCTGGTGAATTCCATATTATAAATTATAACTCTTAATAGCAGTAGTTAGTATTATTTTATCACTAAAAACTTGTCCAAACTAAACAATTCTAAAAAAAATTCAATAAATAAGTAACATGGATATTTATGAAATATTTTATCCTTCATCTATTTCACCAGTCCCTCACTGCAAACCTTGAACTTGATTGACACTGAAAATTTGTCCGAGAAAAAGATTTCACACTCTTCACTGAGAGTTAAGTCTTGTAATTATTAAATAACAGTTTCGTGTAAAATTAGAGGATCATAAGTTTTGAAATTGAATGCTGTTGAATTTCACTTTCTTTTTATTTTTGAAAAATACTAATATGTGCTGACACATTTTTATCTGATTGTATAAAAATTTGAAAGGTATTTTTTTAATTTTATAAATTATAAAAACACAATTTTTAATATTTAGTACAACCAGACAAAACTTGTTTAAAATGTACTCTTAAAGCACGCTTCTATTTTTTATTTTTCCTCCCAACTTCCACTGAAGTCATTACTTTCACCACCTATTTTTAAATGCTGCATGCAACCACATGCAAGTAACAAAACATTTTTAATTAGGCTAACCCTATTTTCCCTCCATTCCTCGAGTTGAGAAGAGTCTTCCATTTCTTTCCTTGTAATTCATGTCATTCTATATGGAGCATTTGTCATATTAAATAGTAACTTCTTGTTTCTGCTTCTGCTCTGGAAATTCAATATATAACAACTGGTCTTTCATGGTCACCGAAAATTAAACTTGGTGTTAGTGTAATAGTATAAACCAATCATTATTCCCACAATCACAACTTCACAAAACATCTACATATTTCCATTTCTTCACTTATTCAGAAAATGAGAAGCATTACACAAGAAGGAACATGAAACACAAAACATTACATATAAGTATATAACATCAAACAGGAATACAAACACAGAAGACCATTCCCCAGCACGCCAACCGAACCCTTAGAGTCCCCTCTCACCGAACGTGCCGCCGGTGCCATGTTCAGGGTGGCCAAGACCAGCACCAGTCTTACGGAGAGGGACCCTACCGGTTCCGGTGTACTCCCCAGCGGGGTTTTGCGACCCAACCACGCCCTCCGTCACACCGCCGGTGGGGTGTCCGGTACCGTACTCGGTCGAGCCAGTCAGATAATCAGGTGTTCCAGTGGTCGTGCAGCCAAATGTCTCACCCGCCTGTCTTGCGGCAGCGTTTTGCTCACGCGCCTGCTGCTTCTCGAACTCGGCCTGATTGACTCTTGCTTCTTTCTTTTCTCTGGTCATCTCTTTCTCTATTGGGTCACGTGTCGTCATCTTTTCCACCTGCGCAGTAACATTAGAGTAAATAATTAAACAGCAATCCAAATCAACAAATACGAGAGAGAGAGAGAGAGAGAGAGAGAGAGAGAGAGAGAGAATTTGCAGTTGATTTTCTTCATTAACCTTTTCTTGAGCGGCGGCTTTGGCCTTCTCCATGCCGGACTTGGACGACGCCGCCACGTTCGCTGCTTTCTCCTTCATCTGCTGCATTTTCGCTCCTCTCTTTTCCCCTCTGATTTAGTTCTCCAAATCGAAAGACTAAATTCGCTGTTACTCCAAAACAAAAACCGATCGATATATGAAGGCAAAGCAAGACTCGAGGTTAAATAGATGCTATAGGGGTTCTGGGTTAGTTGCCACGTGCAACTCAATTGCTGTAATACTTGCTTTGTTTGTCGACACGTTTATGACACGTATCTTTTGATACTTATTTTGTGGCCTATAAAGACAAGGGATTTATGGCAGTTTTCGATATAGCTTGTATGTGCCTTGGCAAATTTGTGGGGTCTGAGGCAAAACGAAGACGTTTCGTGTCAGCCAGGCGAGGCCAAATGGAACCGCTCATAGGAAATACGGGGTGGCCACGCCCCAATGACGCGCTATTCCCGCTCAGTTTATTATTTATAGGTATTATAAATTATATTAGGCGCACTTAATAATTTTATTTGAGTTCTAGTTTAGTCTGGTCATAAATATAGATAAAATAATATATTTAAGTATTTAAAATTTTATATTTATTAATCCTATTTGTCAAGAAAAATACTTATTATTTTTTTGGAGTTAAATAGGCTGGCCTGGACATCTAACTTTTATTTTAAGCGGATTTAGAATTTACTTTTAGGTTCAATAAAAATTATTTTTAAAGTAGACCAACCCGGTCAATTTTCACCCCTAATAGGAAATGCTTGCAAATTAAGTTGTTGGGATAAAGGATAAGGAAATTCACAAACTATCATATTTTATAATTTTAATATCAAAAAGAGTAATTTTACAGTTTAGTTTCTAATTCTCAATTTTTGAATTTTTTTTTTGAAATTATTTAATTTAATCTTATAAGGAATAAAGTGTCCAGTCAAAATTGTTTATTCCACCTCAATTGCACAATCAAACATTAAATAAGACCAAATACGAATTATTAAGTCTAAAGTCTTATCCCACAAAACAAACATTGCTTTCATAGACTCGAAAGAAGATAGGCCGGTCAAACACACTTTTATGTATAAAACTTTTATACAACAACGATAATGATGGGATTGTGATCTTTTCATTTTAAATAACCATTCACAATTTGAGATCATAATTTTAAAAATTCCATAACTGCATTATTTGTACGATGTATTTGAATCAATAATTTACTGATAGATAAGAGAAAAAAAAATGAGAGAAAAGAAAATAAATATTTTATTTTATTTTGTTCTCTTTTTGTTCATCTATTCTTTCATTTTTTCTTAATAAATTTGGATTTCAAACTCAACTGCAAAATTTTATATATAAAAATTTTGTTTTCCTCTCATTTATGCTTCGTTTCCCTGAAGAGAAAAATAAATGTAAATAGATAAAAAGCAATGTAATTATATAAAAACCAACAATTATCCATTTAGCCAAGAATTTGATAGATACATAAGATCATTAAACCTACACACATTCAGTCTACGTTTATTCTGAAAATTAGGAACATTACATTAAAAAGACATCGAACACATGACATCAAATGCTAACACCAAACACACAAACCCTGGTGACCCATCAAACTCTAGTGACCCATCAGACACCACGAGTGCCATGGCCAGAGGTTGGGGCACCACCACCACCACCACCAAAACCAGCATCGGCGTTTCGGATCGGGTTCAGACCCGTCCCAAAGTCAGCATCATCTTGGAACACAGAGTCAGTGCTTCTCGGGTTAAAATCATTCCCAGTGTTAGCCCCGAACTCAGCATCAGTGTCACGCCTCGGGTTCAACCCAGTCCCAGTGTTGCCCCCAGCTGGGTACTGCGACCCAAAGAGACCGTCATTCAGGTTGTTTCCGGTGCGGTGCCCGGCACCGAATCCAGATATGTTTGACCCGGTGGTTCCGTGATCTCCAGTGTGATGGATCCCACCACCAGCGGTGTAATGCTGCGTGCCACCGCTTGCCGCTGCTTGTCGGGCTGTGGCATTGTGCTCACGCGCCTCCTGCTTGTTGTGCTCAGCCTGGTGGATCTTCTCTTCCTTCTTCTGCGTGGCCAATTCCTTCTGCATTGGGTCATGTGCGGTCACCCTCTCCACCTACACATCCATGCACCCAAGTAAGGATAATAAAAGCCAGTCCTATGGCTACTTAGTGAAAATAAAATCAACAAATGGGAGATCAAGAACAAGAAGAACAAGGATTACTACACAAAACAGAGTATTAAATATGGAGTTATGTTGAAAAAAATTAACCTTCTCTTGGACGGTGGCCTTGGTCTTGTCCATCCCCGCCTTGGCGGAGGCGGCCACGTTTCCCGCCGTCTCCTTGGCGGACGCTGCTGCATTCTTTGCTTTCTGCATTTTCACTCTCTCTTTCTGTAATTTCTTCTCTCTCTTCAAAAAAAACAAGCCAAAAGCACTGGAAGAATAGCCATTGGTGGCCAACTTAAATAGATTCGGGTAGTCTAATGTAGGCTTGCCACGTGGCGTCAATTAGACACGTGGAACCATTTTGGTGAGTTCCGACAACACGTGTCGATCTGGGTCGTTTACAAGTCAATTGGCAGTTCTTCATATTGGTACTTACGTGGCAGTTTGCTAGGGTGCATGGCGAACCAACGAAATTATTTGTTACACGTGTCACGTTTAGCGGTTCTCTTCAGTCGGACTATGCGGCCAATCATGAATCGCCTCCGTAAGATTTGTTTGCAAGACAATTTCTCCACTTTGTTTTTTCTTTTCTTTTTTCAAGTTATGGTTAAGGTAAGAACACGAGCTCTAGCTTCAGCGGAGCTTGCTGAACAAGTGTCAGCTGATGCGAGTCACAACAGATGTTAGCATTTTTAATAGTAAAAAATGAGAGATTTTTTCTTGATGAGAAAGGAGATGAAGTTAAAACTCCGCAATTGTAGTTTAACAAAAGGTTAATTTCATTTGATTCTCGAGTTTATGAATGTTTTTTTTTTTGTGTTGGCAAAATGCCATCTAGTTCTAAGATTCTCGGAAAGAAAAATTATATTTTTGCATAATTTTTACATGTAAAAAACTCCAATAAAATGACACAATAATGGCATTTTTGTAATAATGAATTAAAATAATAGACGTTTTGGTATGAAACAAAATTTGTTAAGGAACACAACATCATGCTGTAAGAAAATTTTATACCAAAATTCTATTTGTTAGTGATGAGTAGATGTTTTCAATGTAGAATGATAAAAATGTAATTGTCAAGTAAAGAAAGTATTAAGAAATAAAGTTTGTACACTTTTTCAATGCAAGAAAAATTCAGATGGGAAAATTATTTTATTTAAGAATAAAACAGTAATTGTTAAGAAGAAAGTATAAAGAAATAAAATTTGTACATTTTTTTTATGCAAGATAAATTCAAATTGGAAAATTCTGTATTATAAACATTTTATAATAAAAAATTAATAAAGTGGCAGTGGCATTTTTAAAATTATGAGCCAAATTAATGGATACATCATTCTCTATGAAAATTATGTTAAAAAATTTCGGATTGTATATTGCCCATTCAAATTTTGCAATAGCCATATTGTTTCTATTTTTTATTTTATATTAAAAGCTTTTAACTTCCTAAACGTCTCTCTATCTGTATCAACTAGGGCTCCTGTCCTTGACTCATATCATATGCAGATGCAAAATATAATCTCAATCCTAGAATGTAACCATTATATATGTTCATTTTTCCTCATTTACGGTACATATATTTGACTAGAGAAAAAGAAACATTTGGGTTGCACGCATGTTCAAATTTGTTAATCATCAGAGTCAAACTCTTTTTAAGAAGGTACCCTTTTAAGGGGCGGCCTGGCCCAGGAGGAAACGCAGCATGAACTCTTGTGATTTAAGCATTTCTGTGAAAAATTGTAGTGATAGTGGCCATGACGTCATGTGTCAGTCACCTTGAATAGTTTTCTAAACAGCTGAACCTAAAACATGCCAACCATGAATAAAATTTTGATGGGTTATGTGGATGGGATTTTTTGTGTACCTGGATCCACACAGTGAACCTAAAAAATGAACATATAAGTAAGCTAACAAGAACAGATAAAGGTAAGAATGCGTCGACCTTCTCGAGATCGAGGGTACTTTAAAGATTAAATTAAACAAGCTTAATTATAGAGAATTCAACAAAAAAAGTTTATTCTAACTCCTAGAAATGCATACCTTATTTTTCATCATCTTGTCTTATTTATACGTCTTCGAACGTCATACTCCTTTTAGGAGTTGTTCTTTTAATCTTACTATCACTACAACAAAACATTCATTTACTGGTAGCCAAAAGTGCCACTATAGAAAAGGCCTATGGTGTCATTTTTCAATCAAGTGGCATTTTTAAGAAATGTAATGGATACTGGTGCTACTCTAGATACAAATGCAACAAGTTCACACATGATAATGTTTAAAAATGTCATCATTCCTTCTTTAGGCAACAAATGTGAATGCCATTAAAGGCATTATTCATGGCAAGGGCAAGTGCCATAATAGTTCTTTTTGTATCACTTCAAAACACCTTATGACTACCATCAACATAGAGATAAAATGCCACTATATCTTGTATTAGTGGCTCTTTTGAGTGCCACTAAATACAATTTTTTTAAAAAATATAATTATTGACAACTTCATTTCCTTTTGAATCTGTGCCTCGTCTTTTTCTTTGACTGATAATAAATAAATAAATAAAACTACTAGAATATTCATACACAAAAACAAAGCAAACAAATATAATTAAATGTATTAATTACAACAAATGAAAGATCCCAAATCAAAACAATTAAAAAAAAGTAGCTACAACCATCCTAATATTCCAAAGAACCAAAGAATAACAAGATGATTTGCATCCAGCAAAATTGGCATCCCGTGCACACAATATTTGAATCGAGACAGCCTTTGCATCATCCTCTGTGTATTTGGCACCCCTGCAGAATTAAAGAAGCAATATGTTATTAGCAACTGCCTAGTTTTATTTTCTCAAAATTCACCCCTTTTTATCCATCATAGCATCAAAAATTAAAAAGATAGAAATATACAATATTTCCAAGCTAACACCAACAAATACCGGGACAAGATGCCATCCCGAAGCTCCCCACCTTCACAAAACCTTAAAAAAATGTAATTTTTAAAATCCCGTTAGAGAAGTAGCGCACAACTTCAATTAATACGAGTAAAATCAGAAAGAAGTTTGAAACTAAATTACTCATGAAAACCAAAAGTTAGGAATGCACCTTTAAGGGACCAATATTATCTTTAGAATTCACCATAAACCGATGGTACTAATCGACGGCTGCGTCCGCATTGCTGAAGTCCAAGATCCTCCCAGTTGCTTAAACACAACAAAAACAGATTCAGAGCACTTAACCCAATTCTAATCTTCTCACTGCTCTTTGAATTCCACTATCAATCACAACAAAACAATAAATGAACTTGGTTATTTGGATTCATACCCGGTTGCCTTGTAAAGGTATCCTATATGTTAGGTCCCTTGTTTCCTTCATCTACAGCCCCTTCAAACTACCACACACAACACCATCTTTTCATGTACAACTCTGTCAAAGGAATTAAAGCAATGAAATAGATACCTGACAAGCTGAAGAAGCCGTTTCAAAAACAAAGCCATTTGGAAAATCAGCTTTGCTTATGGATTCGGTAACGAAACAAAACCGGAAACGAACCGAAACGAAACAAAACCGTAGATATCACAAAATCAAACGGAAACAAATTGAAACGAAACAAAATCAAATAGATAATCATAGAATTTAAACATATCACAAAACCTTGAATAATAATTTGAAGAGAGAGTCCACATCGAGAATGGCGTCTTTTTCTTATTTGCTAGTGATGATGGCAATCTATTCAAGTTGTTACCCAGTGTCTTCATCTTCGCCAGTGACACTTTCTTCCTCTTCACTGTGATTCGATTGGTGATTTGGCAAAAATTATCAAAAATAGAGCGAGAGACAGAGAGAGGTGGGTTTTCGAGAAAGAGAGGGAATGAAAGAAATTGGGTGACAATTTTTCCCAAATTTAAAATGTCAAAATATACATATTATTATAAAACTAGGATTCTTAGGCAACATCACTGAGGTACAAAGCCAATTTCTTAAAATGCCACTAGAATATTTTTGGTGACATTTATTTAATAACATGCCACTAATAGGCATATGGCCCAATCTCATTTTTCAAGAAATGCCATGAGATATAATTTTAGTATCATTTTCTTAAAAAACTCCATTAAAATGATGCCAGTAATCCAATTTTTGTTATAGTGTATCCTTGGGTTTAATTCTTTTACTATTCAAGATGGAGTTATAGACTGCTCCTTTCAGGTCCCCTTCTTGGTCGGAGTGGGTCTTGCTATAGCCTTACGGCCTTTTGCGACCTTTGGGCTGGTCTTTATCAATGTTGGGGCCTGTTTTCTTACATGTTGGTCCCACCTTTCATGGTGGGCCTGTTTGATTTTTATAAAATACGGGTCTTTATACCCAAAATTACCCTCACTCCTTATTCCCTGTTTGGTCAGATTTAGGAATAAAGGTTGTGTTTGACCGACTGCAGTAGTCTCTTTCACTTCTGGCTTGACTGGCTCGTGGTCTGTTAACCAAGGGCGCATGTGCCACGCGTCATCTATTGATTCATTAATGCAACTAGAGAGGCAGGGACACATTAAATGCCGAGGTGACTTTTCAGCACACGTACAATGATGGAGTCATTCATCATTTCTTGAAACGGTGGCGACCCTATGTATAAAAGCACATCTCTCTGGTGCTTTATTTTACGTTTGCCCTTAGAGGAAAGCCTTTTGTTTTTAAGATTGTGCCTACCAAGTCATCTGTAAGTTTTCCTTCACTTCTCTAGATGATTTTTCCTTTTCATTTTGCACCCGAGCTCTTCCTTTAGGCTTATGGCGAACCATTCAAAGAGTATGCTTAGCTTCCCAGAAGCCATTGCTACCTTTAAAGAAAGGTACTAATTCCCAACGGGTGTAGATATTAGGTTAGCAACTGACCGGGACAATGGTCAAGAGGAATCTGAGGCCGGGATGCCCTTTCCTTTAATCACTATAACCAAAGGTGGAGTTAGGTTCCCTTTGCACCCATGGCTCCTAAGAATCCTTTCTTATTATAGCTTACGCTGGGCCCAACTTGCTTCCAATTCTTTTCATATAATTACGAGGATAGTAGAGTTGAACCGGATCCTCAACCTTAACATAGGTTTAGAAGATTTCAAGCACTATTACATTAATTCGCTTGTGAGCTATAAGGATGTGAAGTACTACTTTAGAAAGAACGAACAAATTCGGCAGCTAGTTCAGATCCTTCTTGATTTACGGAAGGGCATAGATGATATAATATCCATTATTTTTGCGAATTGGGAGTATGGGGATATCCGAAAGGGTAGTCAGTCTCCATGGTGGTGTCCCAAACATCACAGCGGACTAGGTCTTTGAATTGTTTTTGAATGCCTTACTTTTGTTAGGTCCCTACTTTCATTCCATTTGCTAATCCTCCCATTTTCTAATCTTTTAGGAGCCCATACAAAAGTGCCGAAGAAGTATGAGTAGGTCAGGGTGAATTTGGCCCTTCTCAAGACCGTCTAGGCATTCAAAGGCTTGGTCCTCAGCAGGGTTTTGGTCGGGCTGCCCATGTTCTACTTCAGTACCCTTTATGGTGCAAGTCATTTATTGCATACGAAGGGTTCCTCTCGACGTTATAAAAAGGCTTAAATATGTCGAGGACGTGCCAGAGGTGATCCTTATCCCGTTCGTGCGCCCAAGAAATTTGGTGACCGTTGCGGCTGCTGCTCCTCCTTCTTCTTCGTCTGCTTATCGTTCTACTTCTGTTCACGGTTCTGTGAGACGTTCTGCCTCAGTTTTTGCTTCAAGACAAGACTCTACTTCGAGCTCGGTGACTCCAGATCATCGAGAGATAGTCTTTCTTGGTGAAGCATCAAAGGAGACAGACGAATGGGAAATGCAAACTAGGAGTCTAGTAGACACCCTTACTAAGAAGAGGGGAGAGAGTTCCTCACCTCCTCTTGCACTCGTGACGCAACAACCTTTGGTAATGCCAGTTGACGTTTGCCAATGGATGGTTCGGCGCAGAAGAGGCCTGTTATGGATTCGCCAGCTCAGTCTCCTCAAGTCAGGAGGACTCGTTTTGTGGGGCCAGATGGTGGTAGTTCTGGTGCTGATCAACAAGCTAACCTTCCTCAAGCCATATTGCTGAAACCATATGTCATGCAGTGTCCAGTGACCTCTCTAGACTCCGCTCTCAAGGACGCAAATGCGGTGGTGGCTTTGGCTGTGAGCACCGTTCTTGTTGGTGATGTTGTGACCATCGTGCAGGCTTCAGACCCATCTCTCTCCAAGGGGGCCATTCACTCTAGCTTGCTGGTAGGTCATGATGACATGCTTCTTTTTTATTAATCCTTGCCATTTTTTTTCTGAGTTTTCTTTTTTTTTTTTTTCCATCCATTCTTTTTCAGGGGCTTCAGTGTTTTAGAGTTTAGTTCGAGAAATTGAAGTTGACTGAACCGGAGACGAGGAAACTTGAGGGTCAACTTGCCGAGCTAAATGTTGATTTTCTGAAGTAACAAGAGAAGGCAACGCGTTGTGCCATTGATCTGGAAAAGAGCGAGGAGGCTCTGAATCCAGCTCTATCTGACCTGAACAAGAGGAACCAGGAAACATTGAAGAAGGATGAGGAAATCCTAAGTCTCAAGGCCGGGCTTCATAATGAGAAAGAGGCTTGCTTCAAGAGAGGCTTTGATGTGGCTGGTGAAGACTACACTCGCCAGATGTTCAGCCAGATGTTCAGGATGACCAATTCGCTTTTCAAAGAGGGCTGGGTGTCAACCCTGAATGAGATGGAGATTGTCAAGTCAGCTGAAGAGTCCAACAGAATTGAATAAATGAAGCAGTTAGAAAGATAGAGATGTTATATATTTATTCAATGTATTTTTTAAATTAAAAAAATATACTGTTTCAAAAAGAGGGAGATCTCAAAATTCACATGCTCTCCTTTTGTATTTTAATACTAGAAGGCTGCTCCTCTTATGTAGATGGGATCAATTTGTGTAAGTGTAAAGAAAAAATAGGAGTTGAGTAGTAGGAGGTTGCGAAATTTATATTAATATTTTATTATTTTGTCTTTATAAGTCAGATAAAATTTGTAAAATATTAATAATTTGTTAAACTTTTTAGAATAATTTCAAAAAATTAAATAACATTACATATACTCACCAAAATTTTAATATTGACTTTTTATAATATTATAAATGAGTCTTATTAATGTTCACCTTTTAAACATGTATTGTATGATTTTACAAAAAGTTCAATTATAAAAACAAAAATATGAATCCCATAATTTGTACAACGTCCTTGGCGGACAGAAGAAAACAATAAATATACAAAAGTCATCAGGCTGCAAGCTTAGTGTTTTAGATTTATAGGATAATTTCTTTACAGAAAGTGAAAGCACTAGCATCGCTACGAGTAACCATCCAGGGTATCTGTCCCATCATATTATTATATTTATATGATATTTTATTTTGTTTAAATTGTAATACGTTTTAAATTATTTATATGTGTAAATTTTAAACTTAAAAATTTATTATATAATTAAAATAATATCTATAATTTTTTTTAAAAATGTGATCTATTTACCTATATTATTACATAAATAAATTATCATACCATACAAATATAGATGCGATAATTTAGTTGGACTGTCACCCTAGATAAATTTTGTTGTAGGCACATGGTGCTTAGGGGGCCCCGCAGGCAAGAGAGCATAGCGTCCAGGTGCACCGAATAAATACTCTTGCAATGGCTTCGTCATTGCGCTCCTGCACGTGATCCACTACCAGATATTTTCACCCCCTCAGGTCAATCCCCACCGTGCGAATCAACAGAAGCATCAGAGATCCAGCGGTTACGATTTATTCCGATTCCGTATCAACGTGCTGATGTTGGGTATTGATTCTGTCAGGGAAAGCCGTCAACCAGTGATTTCTTGACACATTTAAAAGTCCAATTTCCAACAAAGACTCCGAACGACTTGTTGATGTGTCGTATCAAAGTGGGTCCGCACCTTAGGGGATTCATTTCGGTGGAGGGAAACGAGACCCGCAAGCTTAAATACCCCGCCCTCTTTCTGAAGGGTCTCAAACAGAGCAGAGCAGGCCGGAGATTAAGCGGCCAGACTCTCCTTCAGAGAGAGAGAGAGACAGAATTCGTTGGAGGTGGACGAACTTGGAGTCGGAGACGGGGTGCTTCTCTTTCAGGTACATTCTGATATGTATACGTGTTCATATAAATGTACGTGTATATATACATATCCATGTGCTCTCTTTTATTTTGTGTTTCAAAATTGCACTCACATTGCGAACTTCTCCTAATGTGATGGACTTTTGTGGATCAAGTTTAGGAATGGTGTAATTGAGGTTCTATCTAGGGGTGATTGAGGTGTTTGAGGTTGTTAACAGCTTTGAAAATTGAGCTTCTAGTTTTGTTTAATCAGATTTAAGCGTTCGAAGTTTGGAATAGGAAGATTGTGAAATGGATCAGTGATTGGAGGTGTATTTATAGGGAAACTGACAAGTTTTTCCCCATAGTTTTCGGGGTTGATCAGAGATGGTATCATGGTAGGTGTTCTGAGATGGAAAGTTGAGGATTTTCTGGTTTTGAAGCTTTTGCGGCTATAATGTGGCTTATTTTCTAGATCCAGCGTCTTGTTTTCTGGATCTTTTCGTTATATGTTGTGTCCAATTTGGGTGGTTTCGCGATATCAAGCTTCTTTTTTTTTTTTATTTATTGGACGAATCTTCAATTTTTAATATTTAATTAAAGCTTTGGATCCGTGATTGCCGCCTCGAAATCCTTCTTTTTTAGTAAAGCAATATCTGATTTTGTCTAACATATTTAAATTCGTCACATTGTCTCTTTCGGCTCCAGATTGTGGGCTCTCTGTCTTTTCGTTTTTGGTATACAAAAAGCAAACACCTGTATATGCACACACACGCATATATTATTTCAGTCTTTAAAAGCTACTATTAATTTCTACTTGCAGAAAAGGTTCAAATGATTCCCATTCATCTCTTCTAAGGACCACATAATTGTTTTTAATCTTTCTTCCAATTTGTGATCTCTTTACCCTTTGGTGTGGACCTTTGTGTACCTGTTAAGGTTATTGTAGGGTGGTCCTTGCTTAAACAAATAGACCTAAAGGTGCAGAAGCCGGCACATGGGGGTGTTCAGGTCAAAATAAAGTGTGATGGCAAGCCTAAATGCCTAGTCATGATATCAATCTCTTCTTCGAATGATTCTTGTTAGGGTCATAGGTGGGGTGTAATGTGAGTTGATCTTACTCATTGATATTGTAATGGGTGACACAAGATTAGTTTTTGTTTCTTGGGTCTTGGGATCCATACAGATACAGTTATTAGATTTGCACCTGTATTTGGTTGGGTTATTGTGTCCACAACTACTAAGGAGTAAGGGATTGTTTGATAGTTATGGAAGAGAAAGGAAAAGGAAGAGAAAGCAAATGAGAGAGAAAGGAAAAGTGATTTGTTTCATTTGTTTTATTTTATAAAGAAAATAAGAGGAAAGTGGAAGAAAAATCAATTTCTATTTGAAATTAAAAGGAAAGAGGAAAGAAAATAATATAATAACTATGAAAATAGAAATAGAAGAGAAAGGGAAGAGAAAAAGGAGGGAGAGTGGGTAGAACATAAATTTTTCTCCCTTTCTCTTCCCTTTATCTTCTTCTCCCTCCTAAATTAGAAACTAAACAACGGAAGAAAAATTTTCCTTCTTTTTTCTTTCTTTCCTCAAGTATCAAACAGAGCTAAGGATTCTCAAAGAATTTTTGGGATCCGTGACTGCCGCCTCAAATTTTTTCTCTGACTTTTTTAGTGAAGCAATATCTAATTTTGTCTAATATATTTAAATTCGTCCTCATTGCCTCTTTTGGCTCCAGATTGCGGGCTCTTATTCCTTTCGTTTTTGGTATACAAAAGGCACACATACATATATACACAAACACATGTTATTTCAGTCTTTAAAAGCTACTATTAATGTCTACTTGCAGAAAGGTTAGCAAGTTTCCCATTCATCTGTTCTATGTACCACATTATTTTTTCTTTGTTTTTCCTTCAATTTGTGATCTCTTTACCCTTTTGTGTGGACCTTTGTGTAGCTGTTAAGGTTATTGTAGCCTAGGGTGGTCCTTGCTTAGCCAAAAATTGAGGTGGCCCTTGGGCACCTAAATGTGCAGTAGCTGGCGAGCCTAATCATTAAATCAGCCTCTTCTTAGTATGATTCTTATTAGGGTCATAGGTGGGGTTTACTGTGAGTTGATTTTACCCATTGAAATTGCTGTGGGTGACAGAGATATTTTTTTGTTTGTTGGGTCTTGGATCCATACAGTTATTAGTTTTGCACTGGATTTGGTTGGGTTATTGTGTCCAGAACTACTACGAATCTAACATGTGTAGGGTACTTCTAATTGTATGGGAAGAAGCATTTTTGGGGGTTTGGCTATAAATAAGAAATTTTTAGGAATTGTAGAGTCTAAGGCAAAATTTTATAGTAAAGTTTTGATAATATATGTAGTGTTCATGGGACAAATAAGTGAGATTAGTTGGTCGTCTATTTAGCAGATACTACGAAGTACAACAATGAGTTTGCATTGTGTTTTTATTATCTGCCCATGGAAAAATGTTTTCATTGCACCCAGGACAGAACCCTCGTATCTCCAGCTCTCCACTGAGTGAAATTTGTATTCTCTATCACTGCCCAAGGTGAAGGTGACCCTTCAGAAACCCACTTTGATTTGCCTGGTGCTGCTTTTTTAAGTCCTTATTATCTCATCGTATCGTCTTCCCTCAATGAGTGGTGGTTGTTATCTGAAACTCACTTACCTCTTGCTGAGGTTTACCACTTGCAATTTTATGCGGTTATAGAGTCCTATCTGTTGTGTCTAGTGGGCATAGATTTCTAGTAGATCTATGGATGGCCGATGGTATAATTGAGCTAGACAAATGCTGAATTGTCTGGTGGTTGGATTTCAATTTCTGTTTTTTAGTTTTTCAGTGATCTCTTCCTAGTGGTTTTCTATTGCATTTAGCTCCTTTTTTTTTTTTTTTTTTTTTTAACTTTTAATGTTTATGTTTTCTTTGTTGTTTCTAAGCCTATTGAGCTAGAGCCGGGCCAGTATCCGTCTTAATTTGTTGTGCGGCCAAGTCTTGTGAATCATATCATTGCCATGTATGTATAGTGGTTGGCTGAGCCTGACCACAACGAAGCTCCAATCATTAGGAACCCCTGATTACCAGGAACCAATGCCCAAAAAAAAAGAAAAAAAAAATGTAAGTCAACCACAGGGAATCAACTTGTTCTACGGTAGGCTAGTCAACTAGAGTAGAACACTTAGTTGCTTAAAAGGCAGTCTGCTGCCTTGTCTGAGTTTTATAATTTCTTTTCAATGAAGTATACTCTTATAGTTGTACATTTCATCACTTGTTTACCCATCTTCACATTCATCCCACATATTCCTTGTGATTTTGACGATATCCAGTCTCTATTTGAAAGTTAAGAGGAAGAACATGACATCTATAAACCATATTTTGCAACTTGGTACTCTAGCAGTTAATCTTCTGTGTTCTGTTTCCAATTTTGTACAGAATAAAAAATCAGTGTAGTTTATTTGAGTCACTAGTCTGTGACACTTAATGGGGGTTAAACATACTGTGAAAGTAATTTGTTACTCTTAACGAGGATGAACAATTGTGTAAGTCATAGAATTCGAGTTTGGAAAAGCACACGAGGTACCTCCTGATGAGCTTACTTCTTACACATTCCTTCTTGTATGTATTGTTGCTGACAATACCACCATAATATTTCCTATCCTAATTTTTATAGCTTACATGATTTCTAATAAACTTCCTTATTGAATTTAAATGGCCACCAGATGCTATTCCTCAACTTTTTTACCTTTCAAATACTTGCATTATACTCTCTGCAATTTTTTTTGCAGATTGGTGAACGATGGGTGCAGGTGGCCGAATGTCTGTTCCTCCTAAGAGCAAGAAGTCAGAACATGAAGTCCTCCGGCGAGTTCCTTACTCAAAACCTCCGTTCACACTTGGTCAGATCAAGAAGGCTATCCCAGCCCATTGTTTCCAGAGATCTGTTCTCCGCTCATTCTCCTATGTTGTTTATGACCTCACTATAGTCTTCCTCTTCTACTATCTTGCCACCAATTATATCCATCTCCTTCCTCAACCTCTCCCTTATCTTGCCTGGCCAGTTTACTGGATCTTTCAAGGCTGTGTCCTAACTGGTGTTTGGGTTATAGCTCATGAGTGTGGCCATCATGCGTTCAGTGACTACCAGTGGCTTGATGACACTGTTGGCCTCATCCTCCACTCTGCTCTCCTTGTTCCTTACTTCTCTTGGAAATATAGCCATCGCCGCCACCATTCTAACACGGGTTCCCTTGAGCGTGATGAAGTATTTGTTCCCAAACTCAAGTCCGAAATCCGATGGTATGCCAAATATCTCAACAACCCACTTGGACGACTTCTCACAGTCCTTATCACTCTCTCTCTAGGCTGGCCATTATATCTAATGTTCAATGTTTCAGGCCGAAAATATGATCGGTTTGCATGCCACTATGACCCACATGGCCCTATTTACTCAGACCGCGAGCGCCTCCAAATCTACCTTTCTGATGCTGGAGTTTTTGCCGTCAGCTATGGGCTTTATTGTCTGGTGGCAGTAAAAGGACTTGCTTGGGTCCTGTGTATTTATGGAGCTCCCCTGCTCATTGTGAATGGGTTTCTTGTGCTGATCACGTGGTTACAACACACTCACCCTGCGCTGCCACACTACGATTCCTTCGAGTGGGACTGGTTGAGAGGAGCTCTAGCCACAGCCGACAGAGATTATGGAGTTCTAAACAAGGTCTTCCATAACATAACTGATACTCATGTAGCACACCATTTATTCTCAACGATGCCACATTATCATGCAACGGAAGCCACAAAAGCAATAAAGCCTATATTAGGAGACTATTATCAATTTGATGGGACTCCAGTTGTCAAGGCTGTTTGGAGGGAAGCAAAGGAGTGTATTTATGTTGAGGCGGACCAAACTGACCAAACAAAAGGTGTCTTCTGGTACAGAAACAAGCTTTGATGATGAAAAATGACTGGTGAAATGCAGGTGGGGAAGCTCTGGTTTCTTCTTAGTAACTGAGCTCCCCTTTCTTGGTAATTTAGTTTTTTATTTTTTATTTTCTTCCATTGCTTTGTATTGAACCTCTAATTTTGGATGAATTATTTTTAACACTATGGTTTGGGATCCAGCTCTTAATTAACTTTTCTTCCTCGTTAGTGATTCTTTTCAACAAAAATACAATTTTGTCACTGTCAGTTTCGATTTTTAACACTATCGACGTGTTTTGTTTATCATTGTCATTTGATTTTTAACTTTAAAATCATTGTGGTCAGGCTTCAAATTCTGTTGCATGTGGGCATGATTGTTCCACTGATATTGTTTAAGCTTTGTTGTCTAAGATACCTGGCAATAATGCAAGTACCGATTAGATATCTGTAACAATTTCAGTTTTGGGATTTACCGATATGCAATGTGAGACCCCAGTGATATTGCAGAATACCCAGCTTCCAATTTGATACAGGATAGTGGTTTGGTTTGGTTTGGTAACCTGAACTAAAAGGAAAGTCAGTATGTTAAAAATTTCTATTGGTGCTTTGTGCTTAATGATATGGAACTCCCTTGTTACAGACATGTTCCCCTTGGAGTTGTGTTAACGTGCCCTTAATTTTAGCTCTATAATTTTGTAAATCTCGACTTTAGCCGAACTTGCTGCTTGATGATATTGTAAATCCAATGGGATCGATTAGTAGCTCCTTGTTCTCCTTCAACTTCACTCTGTTCAAGTATGGGATGTGTAGGCATATATGCAGAGTAACTTATTGTATGAGAATCCTGACACTGTAGAGAGTCGGGAGGGTCAGATATAGATATCCTCACTCATTGAGAGATTGTTTTTGTGTGTTGAACCCTCCTGCCTCTTTTCTAGTAATGGTTTTGAGAGTGGGAGAGAGAAGGAAAGGAAAAACCGTCTAGTTGCATCAAACTGGAAACAGTTTTCCTGTTTTTGACAATTGCACCGCGGTTATAAGCAGTTTTCTCACAATAAGGTGTTCTTTTGTTTTTAATAGAAACGCCATCGGTCAACGGTTCAATAGAATCAATACTTCATTGATATAAAATATAAGTTCAGAGGGCAGAGATCACGTCTTTGCACCCTGTCATTCAATTTTGTATATTTCTGCTTTGGAATCATCGTTGCAAGTTGCAGCCAATCACAGAGGTTGTTGGTTTGTTTCAAGTCCATGACTCTTAACTTCCTGGAAGCTCTGCGGAAATTGTCTGAATGGAAACGCACTCACTTATTGACAGTAATTCTTGTAACATTACTCTTTATTCACTACAAGGAAAGAGGGCATTTGCGATGGAGTATTTGCGACGGCTGTCTTTGCCGTCGCAAATACTCTATTATTCGCGACGGCAATGTTCCTGACGCAAAAAATATTATTTGCGACAATATTATTTGCGACGGCAATTTTACCGTCGTAAAAAAGGTACAAAACTACGTCGTTTGGTCTAGTTAAATCCGACAACTTTTATGCGACGATGCATTTGCGACGGGGTGATGCCGTCGCAAATGGTATTTAATGAAACGACCTAGTTTCATTCTCAAAATGATTTCCTCCCTTTTTTTCTTTTTTTTTCTGCCAAGGCTAAAATCAACTTAGAGGGAAAAAAACCCTTTCTCTCGCTCGGACAAAGGCCTTAGGAGCCTGATTTGAGAGAACCAGCAGCCACCTCCCATCCTTCTCCTCCGCTTCCACTACCACCAATCTCCTCCACAGCCGCCGCCGCCTCCAGCAATACCTCCAACTGCCGTGCTCCCAGCCGTTCTCCTCCATAGCTTCTGACGCCGCTGCTACTGCCCTCTCCTCCTTCCAACTCCCTTCTCAAATTTGTTCTTTTTTTTTTTTGTATATATGGATGCTTTCATATAGTTTGTATATATAGATTTGTCTCAGATTTCAATTCAAGGGAGAGAGGAGGATAACAGAGAGAAGATACAATGGCGACGAAGATCTGGAGAGCAGAAGGGGTCCGAAGAGCAGAAGCAACACCTAACCACCAACCTATTACTCTCCTTCATACTTCGTAGCTACCTCCTTGATGATGTGGACTTCATGATTGGTCCCGATGATTGTGGTGGCGAATGTGGGTATGTTCATAGTGATAATGTTCGTCAACAATTGCCCCCAGAACAGTCTGAATTTTGAGGGGAGTTGTGTGGCCAAGTTTCTCGAAAGACTATCGTTCGAGCCGCTCAAGGAGAACCCTCTATTTGGTCCCTCTTCTTCTACGTAATATTCCTTTTGCACCCATCTCGTGGTTCGTTTCATTTTGATTTTTGTTGCTTTGATTTTGGTGTTGGGTTTGATTCATTAATAGAGGGGGGGGGGGGGGGGGGGGGGGGGGGTGGAGTCTTCTACATCACTTGGAATTACTATTACTTAGCAAATTGTTTGTGTGGAAATTAATTTCTTGGTTAGCTCATCCCACAATTCGTATTGTTTGGTTTGGTTAGCTTTGATTCATTGATGTTCAATGTGATTTCATGCCCGTGGCAATTTTAATTGTATCATATTTATGTATTTCTTTGTTTTTTCAAGCTTCCTCATTTCTCAATTTTTGGTATTCTTTGGTTGTTTGATTTGGTTTGGGGCTTGATCCAAGGATTGGGAGTTCTCAGCTGGAGTTTAGGCATGCGGATTAATGAAAATTTAATGGGTTTTTAGTATTGGATGTAAGTTTTTCTTTTTGTTTTTTAGAATTACTGTCTTTGATTCATTGACTGGGAATCTTCCCAATGAGTTTTGGCCTGTGGGTTTTGAAACATCATGCTTTTAAGATTAATTATGACATACTTCTAGAAATTTGTTGGAGATTTGATTGGAGAAGTTCTTGCAATTATTGTTACCTATTCATTCATTTATGTTTACCTGGCCATGTCTCCTAGTTTTGATTAAAGTCCATTCGTTGAAATTTTCCAAACAGCTGGTGCTTGAGGGCTCTGGAAGTATTTTTGTGTGTTTTTCCCTCACCGCAATATGTTATTTGTGGAATGCTGGTTTGAAGTTTCATTTTATACCATTGGGTGTAGCAACACATGCTTGCTCCATAAGAATAGGAGACACATTTTTGTATGAGAAGCTAGAATAATAGCCTACACCTACGGCAATGAGATGCTCAAATCTGTAAAGTGCAATTCTTTGACTGTTAATAGTATTACAAATTTATACCTTTTCACTTTTCCAGCTACTAGAAACAATATTAATAGAATTTATCTAATTTGTTTGTTCACTTTTTTATCTAATGTTTCACATATAAAACCTATGAAAGTACAATGCAATTTGGGGAAATTGAGCCACTCATGTTTAATTGTTTTAATATAGAATGAAAATCTCCTTGTATTTGATAATTTCTCATCATGTATTTATACATATCAGGAGCATAAGGAAATCAGAAGAGGACATACCTGTGCCACCTCTTCTGAAGATCAGTCATGTCTATTACTTGATTTTGTTTAATTGCTTTTTTGCAAAAATTTTACAATTTTTATCTCGTGAATTTCAGTTTATGTTTGGGTGTTCATCCAGATTTACTTTTCCCCATGTCCTTAGCCATCGCCACTGCCACCACTGCCACCACTGCCTTCAGCCATCGCCACCCCCACCGCTTCCTTCAGCTCCCGCCACAGCGCCACCGCAGTAGTTTCTTACTTTAGCATTTATTTTGGTTGCTTTCTGTTTGGTTACTGAGAAACCTCAAAAAGAGACGGGGAACTGATTCTTTTATATGATTTCTCTTTGGGGTTATCTAAGATTCAAAGTTACAGATTCTTTTTATTTCTAACATTTCATCAGCAACCAAATGGAGGTTTTTTTTTTTTCATTTTGGTGGCTTTTGTTATTTGATTAGAGGCCTTATAATTGAAGAATTAATTTTGGCTGATTGTGCATTTCTGAATTTTGTCACCAGCAGTATCTATGACTGATACTCAACATTTATGGATCTGTGGACAAGCTGTTGGGCCCGAATTTCTCCCGCTTGATACAAGTACAAGTTAACCCTTTCTTTGTGCAGTCAATTAAGGTTAATAACTCCTTGTTATTTTATTCTCAATTAAACTTCTTTTTGCTTCTGTTATGGCTGTGTGGTAATCTTGTTTGGCTTGTAACCAGGTACAGGAAATAGATGAGTCAAAAGGCTCAAAACATAGGCCAATGCTATATGGATTTTATGAGACCCCTCCTCTGGATATTGAAATCAACTGGTTTGAAACACACAAGGCATTTATACAATCCAACTCTTACAAGGCATGTCAGTTGTCAAAGAAGCTGCAGTCACCAACCCAAGAATCCCTGCTCACTTGCTTAGACTCCGGTTTCATGACTGCTTTGTTGAGGTCCCTCTCTCTCTCTCTCTTTCTATATATATATATATATAATATACATTTATATGTATGGTATGTGCAGAACTTCTTAGTGGTTGTATTTGATTATTTGTTATAGGGTTGTGATGGATCAATTTTGAATGTGTTGCAACAGCGAAATACAGGTAGGTTACTTTTTTCTTCTATAGAGTCCATTATTGCCCTTGCAATCTCTTTTATAACCAATCTATTTGTTATCATTGTGTTTGCAAAGGCATTTATGGTATTGATAGAGCCAATTTTACTGCCTGATTTCAACTTGATTGGAAGTTGTGACATTTTTTCCTTAATTTTTTAGAAAAAATCAAGTTTTTCGAGCCGTAGCAAAGTCTAGGCACAAGTGATGTGTGGAAACAAATAACACGGTTACGGGACTCTCGGTTAGAGAGTTGTAATACTTTTTTCGTCTCTTTTCCTTAGCTTTTTTTTAGAATAAAGTGTTTTTCAAGTCATTTGGGTACTAAAACCCCAAACGAGCTCGAAACTCCGTAAAATCGACACGTAGTAGGATTTAGGCATGAATGACGTGTGAGAATGAACGGCATGGTTGCCGGAGTCCCGGTTTGAGAGATTTAATATTTTTTCCCTCTCTTTTCCTTAGCTTTTTTTAGAATAACATGTTTTTTGAAATGTTTGAGTACTAAAACCCCCAAACAAGTTCGGAACTCCGTCAAACTCGACATGTAGTAAGCTTTAGACACGTGTGATGAGTGGGAACGAATGGCACAGTTGTGGAGTCCCGGTTTGAGAGATGTAACAATTTTTTCCTTTCTCTCACTTAGCTTTTTTTTTAATAAAAATAACGTGTTTTCGAGTCGTTCGGGTACTAAAACCCATAAACGAGCTCGAAACTTTGTCAAACTCGACACATAGTAAGATTTAGGTACGAGTGACGTGTGGGAACGATCGGCACGGTTGCTGAAGTCCCGGTTTGAGAGATGTAACAGTTTTTTCCTTTCTTTTCCTTAGTTTTTTTTTTTTTTAACATCAAATGTTTTGAGCTGTTTGGGTACTAAAACTCACAAATCAGTTCGGAACTCTATCAAACTCGACACGTCGTAGGATTTATGTACGAGTGACGTGTGAGAACTAACGGCATAGTTGCCGGAGTCCTGATTTGAGAGATTTAATATTTTTCCCTCTCTTTTCCTTAGCTTTTTTTAGAATAACGTGTTTTTCGAACCGTTTGGGTATTAAAACTCCCAAACGAGATTGGAACTCCATCAAACTTGACATGTAGTAAGATTTAGGCACGAGTGACGTGTGAGAATGAACGGCACGGTCACCGGAGTCCCGGTTTGAAAGATGTAACACTTTTTTCTTTAGTTTTTTTTTTATAGAAAATAACGTGTTTTCGAGTCGTTTGGGTACTAAAACCCACAAACGAGCTCAGAACTCCATCAAACTCGACACGTAGTAAGATTTAGGCATGAGTGACGTGTAGAAACAAACGGCACGGTCGCCGGAGTCCTGGTTTGAGAGATGTAATAGTTTTTTTTCCTCTCTTTTCCTTAGCTTTTTTTATAATATTGAATTTTTCGAGAAGTTTGAGTACTAAAACTCCCAAATCAGTTTGAAACTTTGTCAAACTCAATAAGTAGTAAGATTTAGCCACGAGTCACATGTAGGAATGAACGGCACTGTCGTCGAAATTCTGATTTGAGAGATGTAACACTTTTTTCTTCTCTTTTTCTTAGTTTTTTTGAAAATATTGAATTTTTCAATCTGTTTGGGTACTAAAACCACCAAAATCAGCTCGAAACTCCGTCAAACTCGACAAGTAGTAAGTTTTAGGCACAAGTTACGTGTGGGAACGTACGGCACAATCGCCGAAGTCCTGGTTTGAGAGATGTAACATTTTTTTCTTCTCTTTTTCTTAGCTTTTTTTAGAATATTGAATTTTTCGAACTGTTTGAGTACGAAAACCCTCAAATCAGCTCAGAATTCCGTCAGACTTGACACATAGTAAGATTTAGGCATGAGTCACTTGTGGGAATGAACGGCATGATTGCTGGAGTCCCGGTTTGAGAGATTTAATATTTTTTTCCCTCTCTTCTCCTTAGCTTTTTTTAGAATAACGTGTTTTTCGAGCCATTTGGGTACTAAAACTCCCAAACGAGCTCAGAACTCTGTCAAACTCGACACATAGTAAGATTTAGGCACGAGTGATGTGTAGGAATAAACAGCACGATCGCCGGAGTCCCGGTTTGTGAGATGTAAAACTTTTTTTTTCTTTTCTTTATTTTTTTTAAAATAACCGTTTTGTGTAATTGTATTAATTATGTATAAGTTTTTTGAATTTCTGATTAAAAAATATTGTATTTATTATTGTAGGATGGAGTAAAGGTTTCTCTACTCTATTTTGGTCTTCTGAAACTCGAATTAGCGAAAGGAGTTCTTATTAGCATGAATCCATTGACAGAAATTAATGGAGAACCATTGGATCCAAATTACTACAAAGTTTTTGTTCAAAATGTTCGAAAACCTAACGCTTTATTAGAACGACCTCGCAAAGACATTACAACTGTTGGAGAATCTATTGGCCGACGTGTGGCTTGGCTTTTTCATGATGTAAATTACATTTTTATTTCAATAAGCCCATATATTACATACATATCTATTAATTTTGTTTAATGTGTCATTATCATATCTAATATTTTTTTGTTTTCTTCTTTTCAAGTTATTCATAAAGAATAGGTGGATGATTTTTTTGTATCGGCTTATGTTGTAATAGACTAAAAACTCTCTTTTGTTGTATGGATTTTTCATTTAGGTCATTCTTTTTGTGAGAGGTTATGTATGTACTTTGGTTTTGTTTTGGATTTTGGTGGAAGACAATATTGTTTGTATGTTTGTTGTTTGGATATGTATATTAAAATGAAATATTAATTTTGTTAAGTATATATTTAAGTATTTTGGTTTTAGTGAATATTTGAATTTTGTAATTTTGATCATATTAAATGTTCATTTTATCAGGGTACATAACAAATTACAAAAATCATTTCTAATATGGAGCAAACTTTTTTTTTTCAGAAGTATTTGCGACGGCAGGGGACCGTCACAAATACTTTGGCCATTTTAAATTATTTATTTCGCAATACTATTTGCGACGGTAGAAACTGTCGCGAAAGGGGGGTCGTTTTTAAATTTTGTTACATCAAAATTGTATTAGCGACGGCAATGTATTCGTCGCAAAAAAGGTTATTTGCGACGGAAATCTAAAACGTCGCAAATAAAATTGATCTCGTCGTGCACTATTTGCGACGGGCAACGTGCCTCAGGTGTGCTTCGCAAATAAGCATTTTTTGAAGCACACCCTCTCGTCCTTACGAAGATCCAAAGGTCGCCTAATGGCGCCGTTTGCATGTGCAATGACTGTAAACGCCCTGTCACAAAATTCGTCTACCACTGTTCAACCTCGACCTCAGGTGTGCTTCAAAATTACCACGGAATATTGAACATTTTAGCCGTAAAGACGAGGAATTGGGCAGACACCTCACCCTCCTGACGAAGAGAATCAAGTTCCGGTGTGACGCTTATGGCATGAAAGGCGAGGGCTTCTCTTACCTTTGTACTATTTACCGGATATTGCTCCACCCAGAATGTGCTTCTTTGCCCAGAAGCATCAAGCTGAGGGATATTCTTCATGATCATCCCCTCACCCTCACCTACTCTCCTCTTCAGTTGGGGGATCGTACTTCCTCTAACTGTGGACTCTGTAATCGTAAAGTGAACGTGGACTACTGGGCTTGTTGCTGTGCTGATTGCAGTTATGCTGCCCATGTTGGTTGTGCTTCTGCCACATCAAAGACAAACACGATCAGGTTCGCCCACTTTGCTTTTCTCGAGTTTCTTTCTTCTTTTTTTTCTTTCCTTGAACTACTAGTGGGATTCTATTTTTACTTTCTACTTTTCCTTATCTCCTTTCCGTTCTTCTCCTTTATCTCTATAACTTACTATAACCACAATGAATTGTCATGAAACTTTCTATTTCTTGGTACTACCATTTTTGACTTCAGTGTTAGATGTGATAGTAACCATGTTTGTTTAGAGTAAGGAATTAGATTTGTTATCCGTATGCCCCGTCTAATTCTAGAAACAAAAAGAGATGGAGGAGATGTAATTCCTTCAAATTATTAATCTCTCAAAATGGGAATAAGTAATATTATGAGGAAGGTGGTATTATTTATTCCTTCCATTGGGATAAGTTAAAAAATTATATTTTTACTATTTTTTTATTATTATAATAGGTAAATATAATATTAAATAGCTATATTATAATTTAAAATTAATTTTTTTATTAGTTTTTTTTAATTTTTAATGTGATATTTTAACAAAATAATATTACTTATCCAATCATAGTCTCATCCTAACTAAACGCAGTATGAGTAATTTCTCATCACATTAAGTATTACTTATCACTCATCACCACTTTTCTAATTCTATAGTATTACTTATCTCATATTTTCTTATTCTGCAAACAAACGGGCTTTGGGTATATAAACTTTTGCTTGTTAAAAATAATGGGGTGGGTGAGAATTACATATTTGTATATAACCTCGCCCAGCTCCCCAGCCTCATTTCAATTCATAGTATGTTAATTTCGTACCGGTAAGCGTACCATTTATGTCGTTGACACAGTACGTATTAGTACTTGTAAATTACCGTGTACCGTTTCGAATTTATCTCAATTTATTATATTTATATATATTTACAATAAATTTAATATACATCATGAAATTCAAATTTTAAAATTTTAAAAATTACAAAATACAGCCAATGTGCAACCAGTTGTCTTGCACCCAAACCAACCCATTCTCTAATGCGTCTACAAAAACAAACTTTTTACTTTTCCAAAATTAAAATAAGGAAAGCAAAAGGCATCATATATTGATATTACTTCCAAATAAATGATCGGCTATGTCCCTCTTCTCCCCCCCCCCCTCTCTCTCTCTCTCTCTCTCTCTCTCTCTCTCTTCCTCTCCCTTCGAAGTTCCAACTCCCATGACCAAGCAAATCGTCTTCCCCATCAACTACCTGAGAAAAATTCCTTTTTCTGAGCTGTGGTTGTGGGTTGGAATGTTTGCACTGAATTGACAATGGTTCAAATCGAGGAGGCTTGTTGAGGATTCTATATCTTCGTTCAAATCAACGCTGATTTAGATTTGGTGAGACCACCTTCGACCATGGTCTATGTTGGACGGAGACCGGTATAAGGCTCATATGGACGAAATTCCGGAAACTTTAACGCCGGAAAATGTCGTAAACTTTAATGGAACGGAACCGAAAGTTAAGAGTAGTACCATTTCTTCGCGGAAATAGTACATCTCAGTACATACCGGCCTGTATAGAATGGGATTAATAACTATGCTTCGATTCATCCTATCCCCAACGTACACACATGGGAAAGAAAACGCTCCAATGAAAGAAATTGGGGTTCCCAAGATAGACATATTTTGGTTCTCGGTCTCATCCATAAAGTAACTTTAGGTCCTTAATCTGTATCCCATCACATATACACGTACATCCCCATTGTGTGTGCATTTACATAATTATATGAACTAGGAATTGTCAAGCAAATACATAATATGGAGGAGGAAGAGAAAAATAGAGAGCAATTTTGTCTTTTCATATTTATGTAACTTTTAATAAGTAGCATGCATATAGAGTTGTGGGAATTACACAAACTCTAATTACCTGTTCGTGAATTCGAGGATTTGGTGCAAATTTCAGATAGAATTCGCAGATTTATATTGTGCAATTGGTGGTTCACAGGTTTTACAGTGTGAATTTTCATTTTACGCTTTGTATTGGAGTTGGACTGGGGCCTAAAGGAGACCTGACACCTAGTAAATGGACGAACCCTTCAGCTTGATAGTTTGCTCTGCTACTTCTATTGCTTCGATTGTTGTTCTTCTTGCATGTGCATTACTAATTTTATGACTGCACGGATGGCACTGCTGAGAAGGAACCATTAATTCCGGATGAATCTATTTTCCTGAAAACCGATGATGTCAAGAAGAATGTTGGGGAAGAGGAAAAAGTAGCCATGGAGCTGCAACATTTAAGTCATCAACATCGCTTAACTCTATGTCATGAGCTCATCAAGACTGGCGAAAAATGTGATGGGTGTACACAACCAATCTCAAGTCCGTATTATAGTTGCATTCAGTGAATTTCTTTCTTCATAAATCTTGTGCTCATTTACGCAGTGAGATCCGCCATCCACTTCACCTTGAACACCAGCTCAAACTTTTTGCCAAGTGGCCCTATCACGATGGCTTTTTCTACTGCAAAGCTTGTGGAAATCTCGGCAATGGATTTGGGTACAGTTGTGAGTATTGCCTCGACTATTGCCTTGACATTCAATGTAGTTCGGTTTTAGGCCAGCTCAAACATGAAGCTCACGAGCACATTCTCAGTTATCTCGATCATCAATCATCCTTTGAATGTTGCGAAGCTTGTAAACTCCGTTGTACTGGCACCGCAGTATTGCGCTGCTCTGACTGCTATTTCAACCTGCACATAGGTTGTGCCACGCTGCCACAGACAGTTTGGCATAAAATTCACAGGCATCCCTTTGCTCTCACCAAACTTCCCATCCGAGACCATTCAGACGAACATTACTGTGATATTTGTGAGGAAGAAAGGGACCCAGGGCAATGGGTCTACAACTGCGCAGAATGCGAATATCCTGCTCATGTGAGTTGCATGGTGGGGTGGTACCGAAATATCAAGTTTGGGGGTACGCACAGTATTGAAAATCACCCCCACAGTGTTGCCCTAGTGGACAAGAAAAAGGGCAAGAATCCATGTGACGCTTACGGTTTTAGTTTCAATAGCATGGCCTTTCACTGTGCCGAGTGCAACATCAACATTGACTGCAATTGCCCTAAGAAAAGAGAGGTAACCAAAGGAAGTTCTCTACCAATAATCGAAAGCTGCGATCTCTTTTGGGGAGTTCAAGGGATACGCAGCATTTTGAAAATCGGCCCCACACTGCAGGGCCCTGTCAAGACTATCGGGCCTAAGTCGAAACATTTGAATGAGGCTCTAAAATTTTTAATATTATCAACATATTGTTAACCGGGAGTAAAAGTTGTTCAAATCATAAATTATTGATTTAAAATTTATAATAATTAATTATACAATCGTATCGTATCTTTAAAATATAAATAGATGTTGACATATATAGTATTTTATTTAATTATAATCACATTTTTAGTTATTAAGTTCAGAAAACGTCCTGACAATATGATATTATATATATCTTATCTATCTTACAAAACTAATCTTATATATATATATATATCTTACAAAACTATTACATCGTATCATATCTCTAAAATGTAAATAGATATTGATATATATATATATATATATACAATATTTTATTTAATTATAATCACTTTTTTTTTTATAGATATTAAGTTTAGAAAGAGTCATGATAATCTGATATGATATAAATGTATCTTATCTATATTACAAAACTAATTTTTATCTTATCTTATCTTATATATATATATCTTACAAAACTAATATAATAAGTTTAATAAAATAATAAATTCAATAGTTATCTAATAAATTGCTCATGTGACGTGGCATTTTAAAAGTATCTGAACAGTTAGAGCGCCATGTAGGAGAGAGACAAAATATAAGGGTAAACATAACTTTTATATATATATATATATATATATGATTTATTTTTCTTACATTTTGAGATGCAAATTTATTAATTAACTCTTTATATTCAAGATTTACTAACATGTCATTTTTAATTGATAGTATAACTAATCCAGTTAATTTTTCTTGTGACATAGTCGATCTTAAATAGGATTTTATTAATTTTAACTTTGAAAAACTTCTTTCTGCAGAAACAACTGTTACTGGTATAGTTAATAATATTCCATAAGCAATACATGCATTCGGAATGGAATCTAATCTTTTTATATAATTTAATATGTCAATTTGCATGGTTTCTTCTGTTTGTAAAATTTCTTTTAGAACTTCCAACTCCGAAAACAAATCTAAACCATCAATATTAGAAAAATAAATGTCATGTTTTAGGTTACATTCGAGATTAAGATAATATTTTTTCAAACTATTATCCTCTATTAGTTTTAATTTTTCTATTCTTCTTCTTCTTCTTTTTTTTTTTTTTTGAGTTTTGCGTATCCAGATTCATATTTTCTAGTAGACATATTTACTACTTATAGTATAAAACAAACTCTTTAACACAAAAAAAAAAAAAATTAATTGTATTAGAAAACTAGAAGTGCAGAACAATGGAATCTGGTTTATTATTGTTGACAATAAAAATCGCAGATAAATATGAGAGCTTGAGTTTGATACAACTTCTACAAGAAAACAATCAATGTTGTAAGTAGATAAGTATATTTTTGCTAATAAAAATAAGAAAATAAAATAGTGAAAGACACTAAACTAAAAACAAAATACGTAAAACAAAAATTGCCTCAATACTAATACACTATTGTACTACTATTGTACTAGATGAGTATGAAATTGATTCTCCAGGGTTGCGGACAGAGAGAGTGATACAGAGAAGAGAGAGAAAGAGTTTGGTAGGATTACAACTTCTTCTGAACTCCTTTACATAGAGAAAGAGTCGTTTAAGGTGGAGACCTTTCATTTACTTTATCTTGAAAAAAGTGATAATCAGATAAATATTTAGTTTCTCATTAAATTGGTTTTTGCTAGCTAGTTTTTAAAGTTAATTAATGCATTTGATTTTAGGCCCCTTTTTTTCTCCGAATTTAGACTTTTACAAAAGAAAACATACAATAATTATTTTAGACTATATATATATATATAATATACATGTTTTAAAAAATTGAGGGCCCTAAAAAATTAGAGGCCTTAGGCGGTTGCCTCGATCGCCTAGCTATTGAGTCGGCCCTGTCACAATGCCACCCTAGTTGACAAGAACAAGGGCAAGAATCCAATGTGAGACTTATATTTTGTTTGGAATTCGAATTTTTGATAAAAAAATGTAAAAAAAGTAAACAAATACACTTTTTATTTTTGTTTACTTTTCTTTCACATTTTTTTTTTCCTGTCAAAAATATGAATTCCAAGTTTAGCCTTAATGTTTTAGTCTCAATAGCGTGGCCTTTGAATGGACTGTGCCGACTGCAACACGAACATTGACGCGCAATTGCCCCACGAAAAGAGAGGTAGCCAAAGGAATTTTAGTACCAAGTGTCTGTTCCTCCTGAGAGCAATAAGTCAGAATGTGACGTCCTCGGGCGAGTTCGTTACTCATAACCTCTGTTCACACTTTGGCGAAATCTGTTAGAAATAATGAGAAATTTCCTAGAATAATCTTTGTTCTAAAATATCTGGTTGCAGTCAAGAGTCAAGGCGTCTGTTAGAAGGGAGTTAATTAGTAATGAATCTCTGGACTAATCCATGTGTTAGTACAAAGAGAGTACAATGTTATGTAGTTATCTAAGCCAAGAGAAGGCCAGAATAGTAACGTCCTTGTTTTGGTTGATTGAAACATAAATTTTTCAAACACTAAGTGGAAAACCCAAAAAAATAAAGAAGGTGCTTGGGTACTCTGTGTTTATGGAGCTCCCCTGATCATTGTGAATGGGTTTCTTGTGCTGATCACGTAGTTACAACACACTCACCCTGCATTGCCACACTACGATTCTTTCGAGTGGGACTGGTTGAGGGGAGCTCTAGGCACAGCCGACAGGGATTATGGAGTTCTAAACAAGGTCTTACATAACGCAACTGGTACTCATGTAGCACACCAAAGCAAGGTGTCTCCTGGTACAGAAACAAGCTTTGATGACCAAAATAAATGGCGAAATGCAGGTGGGGAAGCTCTGGTTTCTTGTTAGTGACTAAGCTCTCTTTGCTGGTAATTTAGCTTCTTTTTCCATTGCTTTGTATTGAACCTATAATTTTAGATGAATTATTTTTAAGACTATGGTTTGGGATCAGCTCTTGTTTCACTTTTCTTCCTCCTTAGTGATTCTTTTCAACAAAAATTCAATTTTTCCCGTCATTTTCAATTTTTAACACTATTGACGTGTCAGAAATCCATTACATTAATTAAGGCTAACCCATGTTAAAAATTACTATTGGTTGTGCTTTGAACCCACCTGCCTCTTTGTGCCTGTTTTTAACATACATACACATACATGTACAAGAAGTCAGTTTCTCCTTCTGGTAACAGTTTTGAGAGTGGACGAGCGAAGGAAAGGAAAAACGGTCTGGTTGCATCAAACTGGAAACAGTTTTCCTGCTTTTGGCGATTGCAGCGCGGTTATAAGCAGTTTTCTCACAGTAAGGTGGTTTTTTTTTTTTTTTTTTAAAATTTTAAAGAAAAGCATCGGTCAACGGTTCAATACTTCATTGATATCTATACTATTATAAAAAGTCTAACCCTGGAGCTTTCGTCAGACTCTGTCACTCCATTTTAAATTTCAAATTATCCTAAAAAGTTTAACAAATTATTAATGGTGTGCATATATTATCTGATTTAAAAGGATAAAACAGTAAAGTACTAATTGAGATTTTGTAACTACCCACTACTTACTTTTTATTTTTTCTCAACACTTATACAAACGAATCACACCCATATAGTGGGGCACCTTTCTAGTATATACAGATGCAAATGTATCTCTGCAGCACACTTTTACCATTACATTGGAGAGACCAACCAAGTCAAAAGAATAGGCATGGAATGGGCTTGGATTCTTTTTTGGTCCATCATTTTGTCATCAACCTTGCTCCTCCTATTCCGCGGGCAAAACTCCGGATCCAGCCGGCTCCAGTCGGGGCCACCAGGTTGGCCGGTTTTCGGCCACATGTTCAATCTCGGTGCAATGCCACATCACACGGTGGCTGGGCTTAAAGACAAGTATGGCCCTGTAGTTTGGTTAAGGCTAGGCTCCATAAACGCCATGGCGGTCCTCACCGCCAAGGCCGCCACCGAGCTTTTCAAGAATCACGACGTCTCCATCACGGAGGTGTTTAAGACTTAAATTCTTAATCTAATTTTTATAAAATTTTATTTTTTTATAATATTAAAATATCACATATTACAATTTGATTAGTTAGTCTAAAACCTTTCACAAATGGATGAATATTTAATTCCTATTATATATTTCATATAGTCACTTTCTTAAAATTTCCAAAATTTAACTTTTTGGCAATACTAGAATATCATTGTTACAATTTGATTGGTTAAAAACGTAATTTTATCGTTCTTTCCTGAAATCTTACATTTTTTTCAAAATTTAAATTATTAAATATTTTCTAAAGTCACTCTCTTAAATTTCTGAAAATAAAAATTTTGATAATATTGACATAAGGCATGTCACTTTAATAATAAGTTTTGGTATATTATTATATTATTCAGACTAATATAATGTACATTTATAGCTATCTATCTATAGTAATATGTTGTTAGATTTTAAATGTTGAAAGACCTAATATAATTTTTATTAGTTTTTTTTAAATTTTAGATTACTTTTATTATATGTGTTTTAATGGTATAGGTTTAACCATAAAATATAGACACTTTTACATTTTCATGATTAATAAATCTTTACTAAAATCTCATCTTATTTGAAAAGTTTTACATACAATTTCAAAATATTAGAAATCTTATTTTTAAATTTTCTTAGGTTTTTCCTTTATAATTTTAGAAATTACTCGATTTAATTCAAAATTGCAGAATTCTCTATTCAAATCCTTTAATTTTCTTTAGAACGACAAGTTGATCTGTACTATATATTATAGCAATTGGGTGAACTTTTTAAAATTTGTAAATAATATTACATATCTCATAATAGTATTGATCTAACTATAAAATATAGAAATTTTTACCTTCTATTCATAATTAAAAAATATTTACTAAAACTCAAGTAATCTAGGTAATTCAAATCCCCTTAACTTAAAATTTTAAATTCATTTTTTAAGCAATCATTAGTTTATATTAGATAAATCATCCAACATGTGTCACGTATACACTTGATCAATGTAGTCACTTAGAAAGATTTTAAAATTAAAAAAATACTTTAGAATGTTCACAATAAAACTTAGTTTCTTATTGTAAGTTAAGATTTTTTTTCATTGCAATCAACTTTTAAACTTTTGTTTTAAGACCATATTGACTATTATAATTTCATATTATTAGTGTATTAGATTGATAATTTATTTTTCATAAAAAATTTATGTTTAATATATATTATATTCACTCTGTCCATATAACACATAAAGGTTCACTGCTAGTAAAATATAAGCTCGGAGGGCAGAGATCACGTCTTTGCACACTCATTCTATTTTATATGTTTTTGCTTTGGAATCATCGTTACAAGTTGCAACCAATCACAGAGGTAGTTGGTTTGCTTCAAGTCCATGACTCTGATTTCCTGGAAGCTCTCCGGAAATTAACAATTTGAATGGATACGTACATACTTATTGACTATAATTCTTGTAACATAACTCTTTACTATTTATAAGTTCCTTGGATTTTGTACCTAGACTTTTGCTTTGATACTCTCGCAACTCACTAGATTGACAATGGGAGAGAGAGAGAGAGAGAGAGAGAGAGAGAGAGAGAGAGATGGAGCTCCAACATTTTAGCCATGAGCACCCATTGATCCTAAACAAAGAGCCGAAGGAAGATGATGGTGATGATGATCAGGAAATTATTGCCTGCTTTGGGTGTGATGAACCAATCATGGTTCCAAATATAGTTGCACAGATCGCAACTATTTTCTGCACAAATCATGTGCGGAACTGCCCACAGAGATGAAGCACTTTAACCATTACGAACACCCTCTTGCCCTTCTTGAAAGTTCGCCTTATCCCGAGGATGATGATTCCATTTGCGTGTGCAACCGCTGTGACCGCCCTGTCAAAAAATTCGTCTACCACTGTTCCAGCTGGAAGTTTGACCTCGACCTCACGTGTGCTTCAAAATTGCCACGGAGTATTAAACATTTCTGCTATAAACACTAGTTCACGCTCCTCATGAAGCAAATCAAGTTCCGGTGTGACTCTTGTGGCATGAAAGGCGAGGGCATGTCTTACTTGTGTACAACTTGCCAGTTCTTGATCCACCAGGAATGTGCTCGTTTGCCCCAGAAGAATGAAGCTGAGGGATGATACTCACCATCACCCCCTCACCCTCAAGAGGGCATCTCTTCAACGGGATACTCCCAATAACTGTGAACTCTGTATTCATAAAGTTAATAGAGAGTATTGGGCTTATTGTTGCGCTGACTGCAGTTACGTTGCCCATGTTGGTTGTCTCTGCCACATCAAAGAGAATCATCAGGTTCGCCACTTTGCTCTTCCGGAGTTTATTCTTCTTCTTCTTCTTATTTGTTTTAATATATATTTTTCTCAAAGTAATTTTACAGAAAAACTAATTTCTCAATCTATTTTTACACTTTAGATCATTAATTTATGTTCTTTATTTATTTTTAAGTAATGTTGTATATAAACTAATGTTTGTTATACAAAACCAACCACTACCAATGGTTAGTCCTTCCCCAACCACCCCAACACCCAACACCCATCCCCATTCCCTTATTGAAGTCAACACTGACTTCCTCTCATTTTCTAGAATTTTTTCATTTCTTCTTTCTAGAGTTCATTCTCTCTAGAACCTTCTCTCTCTAGAAATTCTTTAACTCATCAATTTGGTATCAGAGCAGGTCAGTTAGGAATTGATTTTTCAAAAGGTTGTCACACAGGAGAATTATTAGAGCCATGCATTCAGGGACCTGTTTTTTTTGAGGCATTGAGTAGTTGAAGATTTATCAGAGTGAGATGGTCAGGGACCGTTGTTCAAAATGCCGTGCAAGAAGGAAACTATAGCTCATGCACAATTCAGGATTATGAAGTTGCTTGTCCGGGACAAGGCTTACTTTGCAGTACGAGTGATCACACCAAGTCAAGATGGCGGCTCCAATTCATGGGCATAGTTAAGAAGCTCAATAGCCAGAATTACAGCACGTGGCAAATATGTATGGAGTCATATTTACAAGGGCAAGATCTATGGGAGGTTGTTGGCGGTAGCGACACAAGGACACCTTCTACAAAAAATGTCGAGGCGCTCTGAAAGTGACGAATCAAGGCTAGGAAGGCCACGTTTACAATCAAGACGACAGTGGAGAAGGAGAAGTTGGAGCACATCAGGCATGCCACCACACGAAAGGAATCATGGGATATTCTTGCTACACGCTTCTCAAGAAGGAATGATATGCGACTCTAGCTTCTAGAAGGGGAGCTAATGTTCACCACCCAAAAACAGCTGACAATCAATCAGTATTTTATAAAGGTAAAATCTCTTTGTCGTGAAATCTCTGAGTTAGATCCTTTTTCCAAAATTAATAAACAATGGGTAAGAAGGAGCATTATTCATGGTTTGAGGCCCGAGTATCAGAGCTTCATTACAGCCATACAAGGTTGGCCAACACAACCTTCACTTGAAGAATTAGATAATTTATTGGCCAATCAAGAAACTTTTGCCAAGTAGAGGGTTGGGGTTTTGTCGCGCCCAGATTTTTCGCACTCAAGGAATACTCACACAAGCGGGAAAAATGCTGTACTCTCTCGTTAGAACTCACCCTCCTAAAAGAATGAGTGCGACTAGGTTTGAATTGAAAAATAGATTTGAATAAAGGGCTTTTGAAAAAAATTCGGAGTCGCCACCTAACTTGATTAAGGTGAGTTAGGTCACCTAAAAACTAAGAGTAATCCGAAGACTACACTTAGGGTTTTGGAAAACGATTTTTGAAAATATCTCCTCGAAAGAGGGTTTTTAAGAAAAACAGGTTGTTTGACAACCTTTGGAAAACGTTTAGCCCTTTTTGAAAAATAACTCTGTTTTGGTCTTTGAAAACAGTGATCTAGGTTCGGAGGTTGGTTACGTGTAGAGAAGACACACTAAGCTATCATCCTACCCCGCCCTTTCGGTACCTACATGCCAATCTACCCTAAATTCATCTATGAGAGTCTTCAATTAACTATAGTTCAATCCTATTTACTTTGAAAAATAATGTTTAGAAAAGCATGATACATGATATGGAAGTGCAATAGAAGAGAATTGAAAAATAGATTTGGAAACAAATTTGAAAAAGAAATTGATTTGATTTGAAAAAAGATTTGAAATTGGATAGATTTGAAAAGTTTTGGAAATTGAAAGTAGAAACTTGAAAATAGAAATTTTGAAATTGGAAATTTGAAAATTGATTGTAATTTGAGATTTGAAAAATGTGTAGACCACACCCATGAGGGTGGAATTGAAAGTTTGAAAAGTATTATAACCGCACTTATGAAGGTTGTCTACGTATCCCTTCGGGGGAATCAGGTCAGTCGTAGTTCGGACAAGAGTCCGATTGAAAACAAAAGAGTTGATTTGAAAGAAAGAGATTGAATTGGAAATTGAATCTTGATTAATTTGAAATTGGAAGAGGAGATTGGAAATTGAAATTGAGAAGATTGGACTTACTTTGGAAAGATTGATTTTGGAAAGACTTGGTTTTAGGAAACCTAAACTTAGGAAAGAGAAGAGACTTAGAAAATATTTGACTTGACTTGGAAGGTTTAGGAAATTAGGAAATGTTTGAATTAGGAAAGGTTCGATTTAGGAAGGTTTTAGAATTAGGAGAGTTTCAACTTAGGAAAGCTTTGAATTTGGAATGTTTCAACTTTAGGAAAGTTTTCAAATTAGGAAATTTTTTGAAATAGGGAAGTTTTGAAAATTGGAAAGTTTCGAGTTTAGAAAGTTTTCGAAAAAGGAAAGGCTTTAAAATTAGGAAAGTTCCCAAATTAGGAAAGTTTTGAAAATCGGGAAGTTTTGAATTTAGAAATGTTTTGAATTAGGAAAAGTTTAGTTTAAGAAAAATTTAGAATTTGAAAAGTTTCAAGTTAAGAAAGTTTTGAATTTTGGAATGTTTGAAAAAGGGAAGTTTTGAATTTGGAAAGTTTTGAAAACAAGGAAGTTTTGAAAATAAGAAAGTTTCGTTTTGGGAAAGGTTCGAAAAAGGAAAGTTTTTAGTTTAGGAAATGTTTGAATTAAGAAAGTTTTAAGTTTAGAAAAGTCTTAGATTTAGAAAGATTTTGAAGCTTTTGGAAAGTTTAGAATTTAGAAAGTTTGGAAGTTTAGAAAGATTTAACTTGAGAAAGTTTCAAATTTAGAAAGTTTTGATTTAGAAAATTTTAGAGTTTTAGAAAATCTTGAGATTAGGAAAGGTTTGAGTTTAGGAAGAGTTTGAAAACTTAGGTTTGAAAAGTTAAGATTTGAAAAGAGGGTAGAATTAGGAAATGGTTGAATTAGGAAAGATTTGAAAGTTGAGTTTTAAAATTTAAGAAAGATTTTTATGTTCAAGTTTTGGAAACTTAAGATTTAGGAAAGGAGAAGCTTAGGAAGGAGTTGAATTAGAAAAGAGTTGGATTTGGAAGGGATTGGATTTAGTTTCTAAAAGCAAAGGTTTGATTTTGTTTCCAAAAACGGAGGACGGAATCTAGTTTCCTAAACGGGGAGATTTGATTCAGTTTCCTAAAGGGAAGGTAGGATTTGGCAAGGATTTGGAAAAGGAGATTCTAGAAACCCTAGTTTTGAAAAATTGTAGTTTTGACGTAGAAAAGAGGCTTTGAAAACATGTATAGTTTTGATGTGAAAACAACAGGTTTTAGAAACCTAGGTTTGGGGCAAAGTTTGAAAATCATGTTTTTGGAAAGAAAATCAGGGTTTCCTAATTGTGAGTTCTAGGGCTTGATTTGGGCTCTAAGGAAAGAGTTTTTTGGAAAGTGCATTTTTGGAAACGACGGTTTTCTAGAAGAGAAATCCTAGGGAGGAGTTTTTGGAAAGTGAATTTGGAGAGGGAGTTTTTGGAAAAAGATTTTTGGAAAGAGGGAGTCTTTGGAAAGTGTGTTTTTGGAAACATAAATTTTGGGAGGAAAAATTCTAGAGGGGAGTTTGTAGAAGGAAGATTTTCGGAAAGTGAGTTTTTTAGAAAGGTTTTTGGATAGATTTTCTTAGGAAGGTGAATCTAGGGAGTGTTTTTAGAAAGAGATTTTAAAGAGAAGGAGTTTTGGAAAGGAGTTGAAAAAGGGAATTTTGAAAAATAGATTTTGGGAAGGGAGTTTTTGAAAACAATTTTGGAGAAAAAAGTTTTAGGAAAGTATGTTGAAAAAGAGATTTTTAGGAAGAGATTTTTGGAGAGAGAGCTTTTTGGAAAGTATGAAAACGTCTCACCTTCCTAAAGCGATTCTAGCCATAAGAGGGCTAGAACCACTTTAAGAAAGTGGTTTTGGAAAACAATAAGATTTGAAAATATAGACCAAAAAGGTCACTTTTAATATAACACTTTCCTAAAGCAACCCTAGCCATGGAAAAGCTAGAATCACCCTAGAATTGTGGTTTTGAAAACATGTTTTTGAAAAAGAGATTTTGATTCAATTTTGAAAACAAGTTTGAAAACGGTTTTGAAAATGAGTTTGAAAACGAATTTTGGAAGATGCAAGACTATGACATGCACAATACAATTTGGGGTCGTGAACATACAAGGCTAAGGCTTCACCACATAATCAAGGGGGCCGAACCCACGTGGTCTCTAGTTAGACTAGAAGAAAGCCCCTGACACGGTGACTCTCCAACAGTCTAATCCTACACATGGACTGGGAGTCCCCTTGTTTCAAGCATACAAAGAAAGAGGGGGAAAGAGATGGGGGATTAAAATAGAGAAAACCCAAGTGGGTTGGAGAGAGAAGAGAGAGGGGGGAAGTGCGGAAATTTAAATAGGGAGCCTACCTTGTATCTTGTTATTTGCGCGTCGTGCGGTCTTCAATCTTCGGTCTTTGTCTTGATCTTCACCTTCAGTCTTCAAGAGTTGTCTTCAAGCTTTGGATGACAGCTCTTCAAGTCTTTGGAGAAGGGTTCAAGGTTGGTGTATGAGTGTATGAGGATGTATAGGAATGTATATGAGTCTAGGGTTTGTGTATGGTGGCTAGGGTTTGGAAAACCTAGGGAGGCTAGGGTTTTTGGAGGTGTTCGAGCTCTGTATATCGAATTGTGTGGTTTCTAGGTTAAGTTTGCAGACCCTTTTCACGTTGAACGAGGCTCTGTATTTATAGAGGGAAGACAAACCTGGCGCCTATTGCAGTGGCGCCAGGCCATTTTTTGGCTTGGCGCCACTACTAGTGGCGCCAGCCATTTAGGAAACAATTAAGGTCGGGAAGCAACGTATCTTTGACTAGATTTGGGCGCTTGTACTAGTGACTACCATGTAAATTTTAGCTTGGCTTCACTAGGAGTGACTCCGGAAAGTTCAGGAATGATTTGAAGGAGTCAGGGATGACCCGGAAGGCTGGAAAGGAACAGGAACGCTTAAAATAGTGTCCTGGAGGTTTTTGACTCAAAAGGTGAGGACAAAATGTGTCGGAAAGGTTGACCGGGCCTTTAGGGGCAAAACGGTCAATCGGATCGGAAAACTGCCGGGGCGAACTCGGATTGTCCCGGAAAAAGACTTGGGATCTGGAAACATTATTTAGAATGTTCCCAGAGGTTTCCGGTTTGATTCCCAGAGCCGGTGTGGTCGGAAAAGGAGACCGGCCCACTAGGGGCAAAACGGTCATTTTGTACCGGGTTTGCCGAAACTGACTCGGAATGATTCGGAAAGGTAAGGGGAGGTTGAGAACACTATAAAAATTATTCTCGGGTCATTACCGGTTTGATACCCAGAGCCGGTGTGGTCGGAAAGGGAGACCGGCCCACTAGGGGCAAAACGGTCATTTTATACCGGGTTGGCCGGAACTGACTCGGAATGATCCGGAAAGGTAAAAGAAGATTGAGAATACTATAAAAAGTAGTCTCAGGAGGTTACCGGTTTGATACCCAGAGCCGGCGTGGTTCCCGGGGCATTCGGATGCTTAGGGGCAAAATGGTTATCTTGACTAGAAAGTGTCGGAAAAGGTCCTAAGGGTAGTCTGGTCATTTTTCACCGAAGTGAGCTAACAGACACTGGTGTTGACCTGGGTTTTGAGTGTTTCCGCCACTTTCACGGTGTGAGTACTTCCGCTACTCGGACGGGGTTAATGATTTGTGAGTATTTCCGCTACTCGGACGAGGTTGAGTATTTCCGCTACTTTAACGGCTCTATGAGTATTTCCGCTACTCTAACGGTTCTGTGAGTATTTTCGCTACTTTAACGGTTCTATGAGTAGTTTTGCTACTCGGACCGTCTCGAGGAATAAACTGTCTCGAGAGTGGGACTGGAAGGGGTCTTACCGTCTCCGAAGAGACGTGCCTGGATTAGGGCCGTCTCGAGGAATAAACTGTCTTGAGAGTGGGATTGGAAAGGGGTCTTACCGTCTTCAAAGAGACGTGCCTGGATTGTGAGTGTTTCCGCCACTCTAACGGTTTTGTGAGTATTTTCGCTACTCTAACGGTTTTGTGAGTGTTTCCGTCACTCTAACGGTTTTGTGAGTGTTTCTGTCACTCTAACGGTTTTGTGAGTAGTTTTGCTACTTGGACCGTCTCGAGGAATAAACTATCTCGAGAGAGGGATTGAAATTGGAATAAGAAAGGACAATGCCCCTAAAGGCATTTTGGTTATTTTGCCTCTATTTGGGCCTAACAGGTCCGCAAAGCAATGGAAAGACGAAATTTGGACCTAGAGGATTGGTTTCGATTGGAATATGTCCACAATGACTTGAAAACAAGTCTGGACGGAGTGTAGACTGCTGAGTGGTCAAAAATGGAGTGCTTACAGGTTTCACTAAAGGGCGAGGAGGAAGCGCTCTTTAGTGATAATAAAAGAGGCCGATACAGAGGGCAAAGAGGCACCGAAGAAAAGAAAAAAGGAAAAGAAGACAAGGGAAAAGGTCAACAAGGAAAGAATTTCCAATCAAGGGGAGCATGCCAAAATCAAGATAATAAAGATCAACATCCTAGAAATCGTAAGTGGCAAGGTATAGTATGTTCCAACTGCGGAAAAAAAGGGCCACTTTGCATGAAATTGCTGGTTGAAGAAAAATTCAGCTGAAGGGAACTTGGTGATGTCGAGCAATCACCAATAGGGCTATGATAGTGAAGAAGAATGAGATTTTGACGCTTCTTTCACTACAACAAGGCTTGAAGAAGAAGCCTACTCTGAAGATGAGATAGACTTTGACGAGAGGCTAATCCAGGAGGGATGTACCTCAACTTCCAGTGAGATAGTAGCTGGTGCTACTTTAGCAGAGCCTGAGGAAATAGCTTAATAACCCAGCCTAGAGCAGTTGATTACGAAAGAGACTGGATCGTCGAATAAGGGTGCTCCAATCACATGACTGGTGTTTAAGAGAAGTTATTCGACATGTCTGAGTATAAGGGAAGAAGAGGTGTTGTGATAGTTAATAACTTGAGGTTGCCAATCAGTCATGTTGGTAATGCAATGATCGTGCCTCGCTTTAGCCCAAATGAGGTACACTTGCAAAATGTCCTTCATATGCCTGGGATGAAGAAAAATCTACTATCAGTATCATAACTAACAGCATCAAGAAACTACGTGCTGTTTAGGCCAGACGATGTTAAAGTTTACAAAAGCCTGAAGCCTAAAAGTATGCTCGTGATGGAAGGACGAGGGCTAGAGTCTATCTATGTGATGTCAGTAGAGTTTGCATACGTAGATAAGACTCGAAAGAATGATACTACGTATTTGTGGCATGCACGACTTGGACATGTCAGTTATCACAAGATTAAGGTAATGATGGGCAAGTCTATGCTTAAGGGTCTCCCTTACCTTGAAGTACGAGAAGATGCAGTGTGTGCTGGTTGCCAATATGGCAAAGCACATCAACTACCATATGAGAGTCAAAGTTCAAAGCCAAAGAACCATTGCAGCTTGTACATTCTGACGTGTTTGGTTGAGTTAAACAAGCTTCAATTACCAGATTTCGCTACATGGTGATCTTTATTGATGACTTCTCAAGGTATGTATGGGTATATTTTATGAAGGAAAAATCCAAGACTCTTGCAAAGTTTAAAGGGTTTAAACAAGAAGTTGAAAGTGAAATCAGAAAGAAGATGCAATGGCTGCTTACAGACAATGGAGGAGAGTACACCTCAGATGAGTTCTCTGACTACTTGCGAGATTGTAAGGTACGTCGGCAATTTACATATTCTGGCACATTACAACAGAATGGAGTGGTTGAAAGAAAGAATCGTCACCTTGCAGAGATATGTCGAAGTATGTTGCATGCCAAGAACATCCCAAGCCGTTTCTAGGTAGAGTGCATGAAGACTGCAGCTCACGTAATTAATAGGTTACCTTAAGCACGGTTAGGTTTTGTCTCACCTTTCCAAAAGCTATGGAATATCAAGCCTATAGTGAGTCATTTCAGAGTATTTGGAAGTGTGTGCTATGTGTTTGTGCCGGATCATCTACGAAGCGAGTTCGATAAGAAGGCAATTTGCTACATCATCGTAGGCTATGATAATAAAAGGAAGGGCTGGAAATGTTGTGACAGGATGACCGATCATTGTTATACATCGCAAAATGTAGTGTTTGATGAAGCATCATCTTGGTGGTCATCACAAGCGATCGTACTTCCAAAATCCAAGGAGATTAAAGACAAGTTGTAGGGGGAGTCAATAGATCAATTCCAACCCCAATCATAGAACTATGGTAGAACGGATACCATCAATTGATGGAAGTGAGCTGGTGCTATGTTCGCTTAGGAGTCCAGATAGAGATGAAAGCCCATGGCAGACTGGTGTGCATGGAACACAAGGTGAGGTACATATTGGTGATGAAAAAGAAACAGAAGAGATCAGGCCACAACTATAGCCACAGTCCCAGCCTAGAAGCTCAAGCAAACAATGAAAGCAAAATTCTAGGTACACTAATGCTACTGTCATAGAAGATAATAGTATCAAGGAGCTTGCCACATATGAAGAAGCATTAAAAAGTATTAAGTGGAGAAAGGCAATGGAAGAAGAAATGTTAGCACTGGAGGAGAACCAGACTTGGGATCTGGTACAAAAACCAAAGAATGTTAAGCCCATTTCTCGTCGATGGGTTTACAAGGTCAAGACTCGTCTACATGGATCAGTTGAGAGGTACAAGGCATGGCTAGTAGCTCGAGGATTCTCTCAACAGCATGGGCTAGACTATGACAATACATTTAGCCCCGTGGCCAAGATTACAATAGTTCGTGTTTTACTAGCACTAGCAGCTAGCAAATCATGGAAATTGTGGTAGATGGATATGAAGAATGCCTTTCTTCATGGAGAATTAGATCGATAAATATACATGGAGCAGCCATAAGAATTTGAGAACAATGTTAAACTGGAGTATGTCTGCAAGCTAAGGAAAGCTCTATATGGGTTGAAGCAGGCTCCCAGAGCTTGGTATGGAAAGATAGCTGAATTCTTGGTTCAGAATGGATATGTAGTGGCACCAACTAATTCAAGTTTATTCGTGAAAACTTGGAGCAATAAACTGGCAATAGTGTTGGTATACGTGGATGATTTAATCATCATCGGAGATGATGATGAAAAAATTTGTTGAATAAAAGAGAACTTGTCAGTAAGGTTCTAGATAAAGGAACTCAGAGAATTAAAGCACTTTCTAAGGCTCGAGGTAGAAAGAACAGAAGAAGGATTGTTCCTGTGCCAGCAAATGTATGCAATTGATCTCTTGCAAAAGTATGGAATGCTCGAGTGCAAGCCGATATCAACTCCAATGAAACCCAACGCATAGCTTTATGCCGAGGAAGGGAAAGACATGGAAGATACGACTATGTACAGGCAATTAGTAGGTAGTTTAATCTACCTCACCATAACTTAGCCAGATATCTCATTCATAGTTGGAGTTACCAGTCGATTCATGCAGAAACCAAAGAAACCTCATCTTGAAGCAGTTCGACACATATTAAGATACCTGAAAGGAACTATCAAATTTGGGCTTCTGTATAAGAAAGGTGGAGAAGCTAAGTTGAATGGATATTGTGATGCAGACTATGCTGGAGATCATGACACACGCTGCTCAACTACTGGCTATATATTTAGTCTCGGCTCAGGAGCATTCTCATGGTGTAGCAAGAGGCAACCAATAGTTTCGCTCTCAACCATGGAGGCAGAGTATAGAGTAGCAACAATGGGAGCTCAGGAAAGCACGTGGTTAATGCAGTTAACAAAAGATCTTCACCAGCCTGTGGATTACTCAATGCCACTACATTGTGACAATCAATTAGCTATCCAATTAGTTGAAATCCAGTGTTCCATGTAAGAACAAAGCATGTGGAGGTGCATTATCACTTCATTAGAGAGAAGGTGCTACAAGGAGAGATAGGGATGAAGCCCATCAAAACAGAAGATCAAGTTGCGGATATATTCACGAAGAGCTTAAATCCTTCCAAGTTTGCAGAGTTTTGGGAACAACTTGGTTTGACCAAGAGGAGTCAGCGTTGAGGGGGAGTGTTGATGTCAACACTAACTTACTCTCCTTTTCTAGAATTTTCTCATTCCTTCTTTCTAGAGAACCTTCTCCATCTAGAACCTTCTCTCTCTAGAAATTCTTTCAACTCATCAGCCCCTCCCCATGGTTTCGGTCTCATCCGACAAACAACTTTATGTTCTGAATCTGTGTCCCATCACACAAATATATCCCACTATGTGTTTACATTTACATATTTATAAGATCTAGATTGTCAAGCAAATCCATAAGTAGCATACTCCTCCCCAATCGCCCCCATAAGTAGATATTGTCAAGCAAATCCATCTTAAGTAACATAGTTTCTGAGAATCACCCACGCTCTGAGAACTGATTCGTAATTTGCAGACTCAGAACAAATACAAATAGAATTGCGTGTTGATATTGGGCAATTTGCGGATCATAACTTTTAGAGTGTGAGTTCCCAATTTATCGTTTATTGGAGTCAGACTAGGTCTGAAAGTGGGACCTGACACCTAATAGATGGATGACCCTTCAGGATGATCATTTACTCTGCTTCTCATGGTTCTCCTCTTTCGTTCTATTTGCACGTGACATTACTTATTCCGTAATGATTTTAATTTACAAAGCTGTCGCTATCACTGTCACTCACATTATCATTTTGATATAAATTTTGTAAGAATAGTAGTTTCTTTACTAATTTTATGGCTCCAGGGATGCTATTGCTAAGAGGAAATCATTCACCAGATGAATCTATTTTCCTGATAAACGACGAGGTCAAGAAGAATGGTGGGGAAGAGGAAACAGTGGCCATGGAGCTCCAACATTTCAGTCATCAACATTGCTTAACTTTGAGTGATGAGGAGCTCAAGACCGGCGAAAAATGTGGTGGGTGCACACTTCCAATCTCAAGACCCTATTACAGTTGCATCCAGTGCAATTTCTTTCTTTCATAAATCCTGTGCTCATTTGCACAGTGAGATCCGCCATCCACTTCACTTTGAACACCGGTTCAAACTTTTTGCCAAGCGGCCTTATCAAGATGGCTTTTTCTACTGCAAAGCTTGTGAAAATCTCTGCAATGGCTTCGCCTACAGTTGTGAGACCTGCAATGACTTTACCCTTGACATTCGATGTAGTTCGGTTTTAGGCCAGCTCAAATTTGAAGCTCACAAGCACATTCTCAACTATGTCGATGAGCACACTCTTAGTGATCTTGATGATGAGTCATTCATCACCTCTTGCGTAGCTTGTCAACGCTGTTGTACTGGCCCTGCAATATTGCTCTGCTCTGACTGCAATTTCAACCTGCACATTGGTTGTGCTACACTGCCACTGACAGTTTGGCATACAGTTTGGAATAAAATTCACCAGGCATCCCTTTGCTCTCAGCTATATTCCCTTCCCAGACGATTCGGATGAATATTACTGTGATGTTTGTGAGTTTTGTAGGGACACAAGGTTGTGGGTCTACAACCGGGCAGAATGCGATTATCCTGCTCATATGAGTTGCGTGGTGGGGTTTTACCAAAACATCAAGTTTGGGGGGCAGGCACAATATTGAAAATCACCCCCGTAGTGTCACCCTAGTTGACAAGAAAAAGGGCGAGAATCCACATGAGACTTATGGTTTTAGTTTCAATAGAATGGCCTTTCATTATGCCGAGTGCAACATCGGCATTGACTGCGACTGCCCTGTGACTAGAGACTTAACCCAAAGGATATGTTCTACCAAGCATTAGTACCTTGGATCTTTATTGGGGGTTGGACGGATACCCAAGCCATGGACAAAGAAACTAGTTTAGCAATCTATTTTTGGGTTTCAAACTTTACTGCATTTGATCTAATGTTTGTGACTTACACCTGCGTCTTATGCGTAGTTCTAGAAATACTAGAGGTTGATGAAGTATGCTGTTCTTAATCTTATTCTAGCCATTTTGGTTGGACTTGGTTTAATTAGCGTGTCAAAACCTAAAATTGTAATCTAGGTTCATGGTATTTATAAGAAGCGTAAATTATACTTTTCACCTCTACTGTTTGCACTTAATATTTCACTTTGGTCCACAACTTTTCAATTGGAACGGTCAACTCCCTGACGTTTATGGTCAAGTTGCAATGTTAACCTTCCATCAACAATATTTGTTTAGTTAACGAAAAATGTCCATAAGAGACTAAAGTGAGATTTTGTATACTGTGCATAGGTGCTAAGTATAATAATTCAGGGCTGTCAATTACCTTTTTTAGCCTCAACAACAGTCCCAAGTAAAAAATTAAGTTAGTACAATTAGCACCCTGCATTTTATATATAATTTACTTTGGTCCCTTATGTACAGTTTGTGTTAGATAGATAAACAGTGGTGCATTAAAGTTTCACGTTGAAACTTGTTTGTAAGTGTAGGAAATTGTTAAGTTGAAGTACATTAATTTTATTAATGATAATGCTATACAACTAGAAAATTTATACATAATTTATTATCACAATGATGTGGTTAATTAGAGTCATTTATTTTAAAACAAAATACCTATCATAGTGTCTCTTAATTATAAGAATGCTACTGCTAGTTTATTCTCATAGAATTTTCTGTACAAATTTTTTCGATTGAGAGTCATTCCTTTTAAACCCTTACAGTTACTGTCAACCATGGCTAAACACCATCTTTAAGTGTGGCTTTTTCCCCATCTTCTGATCTTATTGGTCATCACTTTGGTTAACTTTTGACATGTAAATCCAGATCATTTTCCAAATTAACTAAAGTTTCATTTCAACCAGAGGAACTAGGATTAGAGAAAAGGCAGGCTCTGTTGAGTCAAACTTGTCTTTGAACTACAAGTTCACAATCAGCTGCTACTGCTTACCAGACAGTTTTTGAAGTGAGTTTGTTCTGCCCATAGCTCTGAACAAGTCAAACGACACTGACTAACCAAATTTCCAAATCTTACCCTCATTGAAAAGCGGGGTTGTCCTGCGATGCATGTGGTCATGCTGTTAGAAACTACACCTAAAGCGGCTACCTCTGCGATTTTGATCTCGACCATAGATATGTTTCATTTTCATGAACTACTGAAAATTGTGGCCGGGAACACCTTTTCACCCTCTTGATGAAGCGAGCCAACTTGTAGGCCCGTTTATTTGCAGGATAAGAAAGTTGTAGATAAATAATATTATGAAATTAAGAAGGTAGTGATCGATGATAAGTAAATTTTGATTTGATAAAGGATTACTCGTACTTTGTTTAATTAGTATGGAATTAGGAATAAAATAAATAATAACATGGTGTAAGAAATAATATAAAATAAATACAATGTCATATGCATTATAATGTAATATATAATGCATAATAATACGAGGGTGGGCATAATGAAAACTTCACCCCTTATTCCAAGTCGTGAGATATGTAATACTACACTCTCCATGCCCATGGTCTGTATTACATATCTCTTATTTTTTGAGGATTGACAATCCTATAAGATTACTTATTCTGTGCACAAACGCACTAAGCATAGGATTAGGAAACTACAAGATTTTATCACCAATCCCCCATCTCATATCTAGCAAAGAAATATGGCCGTAGTGAATACGTTAGAGTACTTCATCCTTGCCGTCTAAGCCCAAAGTTTTTAATAATATATCCTCTAAGGTTAATCATACTAACAGCATGCATCGACGATTATGCCCTTATTTGCATTAAAAAATTAGAAGCAGCAGCCACTGTTGTACTTAAATACTAAAATATACGTTCTTTCTTGTATAAATATTTTTTGCACTGTCAGTGTATGTACACAATTAATTTTATTTCTCTATCGATGTAATTATGAAAAAATAAAAATTTTATAGGAAAAGTTTGTAGGAACGAATCTCCTATTTTTTCCTTTCCTTTACAAATATGTAAAAAATGAAGAGATTGAAAAAAGCAGTTGACTCCATCTCAGAGTGATGAAATTTTATTATTTAATTTTTTTGGTAGAAACTGAAATTTATTATTAAGTAAAGGGACTTTGTCTTCAGGGGCATAACTACCTTAGGAGATTGTCATATATAGTATCTCCAACTTTTGTTTAACCTTTTAAGGCCGTTTGGTACAATTTTTTTGTCAAGTTTTTTTTAAGTTTACAAGAAAAAAATCAAAATTTTCTATTTTTTTGCTTTTTTAGCTTTATTTTAGCTGAAATAAAGCCAGAAAAGCAAAAAAGTAAGATTTTTCTAGCTTTTTTGCTTATAAGCTTAAAAAAAAACTAGCCGCTGGTACCAAACAGGCCCTTAATACATAGTATACAACGTAAAATTTAATTTTGATTCACTAATGCTGTAAAAATTACAAAAGCAAAATACTAAATTATGATATATTCTTTTAAATTTTAAATTCAACATAAAAAATAAAGATTCATGAACAAGCGTCTCATTTTTGTGCCCTTGTGTAAATATAATATAGTTAGTAGATCAAAATTAAGCAGATTCTATACTTATATTTGTTATCTATATTAGGAACCTTGAATACTTTACCTTTTTACTTTTGAAGAGCAGCATCACCCTAGTTTTAACTGGCACATCCACTTATCCTTTTTAAGTCATGAGTTTTACCCTACTATCTCATGGAGGCTTTGTATCACAAGTTGGTACTTGTAACATACACCCCCCTCCCCCACAAGCCAAAAAAAAAAAAAAAAAATTCACTTTTAAGTGGGGTTATGATATTGTTTGTCATCTTTCTTTTCTTTTCTTTTTTTATTTATCACATAGTGTTCAAATTTTTTATCGATTGCTCCGTCGAGCTTATACAAAATTCCTATTTATACAAATCATGCAAATTGCATGTATTGTATAAATAATAGTTAATAAACCCCAAGGAATTGGTTTGGTCATCAAGACATCAGACTTAGGGGTCTAGTCCCTTTAAAGTTTCAGGTTCAAAACCTCTTAAGGGTTATCAACTCATTGAAGTCACTCATAGGGTTTTTGGCCCTGTAATTATCTAATTTGTGTAGGATAGAGGGACTGCACAAACCTCAGAGTTTGTCGAGGTGTGCGCAAGATAGCTTGGACACTCGGTCAGTAAAAAAAAAAAACAAAGGGTTAACGCGGAATAGTAGGCCACTCGGCAAGCATGCAAGAACGAATTTTGCAAGACAAACAAGCTGGAGAGCAAATAAGCCACACTAGTACACACCGATGTATGTGGTTCGTTGAAGCCAATATTAAATGGACATAACAGGTATTTTCTCATGTTTATTAATGATTATAGCATGAAAACATGGGTGTACTTTCCCAAAAGAAAATCTGAGATGCTGAATATATTCAAAGAATTCAAAGCCAATGTTGAAAAGCAAAGTGGATACCAGATAAGGACATTGTGGTCCGATCAAGAAGGAGAATACACTTCTGATGCATTTGAATATTTCTGTAAAGAGCATGGCATCAAACACCAGTTCACACCAAGATACACTCCTCAATTCAATGGAGTGGTTGAAAGAAAGAACCTCACCATTCTTGACATAGCACGCAACATGCTCAAAGACAAGAAGTTGCCTAAAAGTTTTTGGGCTAAAGTAGTATCAACAACAATATAGCTGTTGAATCAAATGTCCCACCAAAGCTGTACGAGATGTAACACCAGAAGAAGCTTGGAGCAAACACAAGCCTAGTGCCAACCATTTACGTGTATTTAGTTGTGTTGCATACATGCAGATTTCGGAGACAAAAAGGACCAAGTTGGATGACAAAGAACAAAAATGTATTTTTATCAAATATGTAGACAAGACAATGGGGTATAAGTTAAATAAACTGGTTACAAAAGAAGTAATCATGAGTCACGATGTTATTTTTGAAGAAGATAAAGCTTAAAATTAGGACAATGCTAAAGAAATTGAGAAAATCAATTTGATTCTTGAAGATGAAGAATCTCAGCAATTTCAACAACCAAGAATGAAAGAAATGGATCCACGGACTCCCTTACCAAGGCCACTTACATTAGCAGGAGCATCACCAGCACCGTCCGTTATAGGAAGACTTAGAAAAACGAGAAGCCTCAAAGATCTATACAAGGTTACAGAAGAATAAGAACAAGGTGATATATTTGAATTATTCTGTTTATTTGCTGACAATGAGCTAATATCTTTTGAAGAAGCAGCAACAGATAAAAGATGAAAGAAAGCAATGGATGAAGAAATAACTTCCATTGCAAAAAATAACATATAAAAATTGATTGAACTTCTAGAAGGAAAGAAACCCATCGGAGTCAAATGGGTATACAAAATCAAGAAAAATGCAGAAGGAGAAGTTCAGAGGTACAAAGCAAGACTTGTTACTAAAGGCTATAAACAAAAAGTTGGAATTGATTATGAAGAAGTATTTGCTTCTGTTGCTTGCGTGGAAACTATTAGATTGATGATTATAAGTACCCCATTTTTGCCCGCTCAACAATCTTTGACCCGACCGGACTCACATTCAAACCGATACAGACACATTAAAGTCTAAACCAGTTTTTCAAACTCAATGTAGTCAATCAATCGCTTCGCGGGCCCGCTAGGCCCAATAAAGACAAAATGACCAAAATGCCCTTGGGGTATTGCTTGGTTTGATTCTAACAGGCATGTCTTCCTAAAGACTATAAGTCCTTAATTTCAACCTCAATTCTAGTTTCAATTCTAATCCAAATCAATCAAACTCAATTTGGTGCGTCTTTCGAGAAAGTTAATCCCTCAGACGGGAAATCCATTTAGTTTGGCACATTTGTCGAGAAAACTCCTTAGAACGGCAAGTCCCTTAAAACCTGTCAACTGGAATAGAACCCAAGTCCCTGAGATGGTAGAATGATTAACTTCTAGCGCTTGCTAGCCCGCCAATGTAGAATGTCTATTATCCGGCATATCTTTCGAGAAAGTTGATCTCTTAGATGATAAGACCATTTAGTAGCTTCCCGATATTAGGGAGTCTCTAGAATGAAGACACATCATCAGAGTGATGGAAAAACTCACAAACCTCGTAATTGTCAAAGTGGTAGAAACACTCGCAAATAGGTCGATATTGGGAATTGCCAACAAACCCCCTATGTCACGGGACCGACCTCGCCTCTTGGCTGTGACATGTTTACTGAAAGATGAGATACCTTTGGAAACCAACTCGTCACACATCGTCAAAGTGACGAAAACACTCAAAATCTGGGCAACACTAGCCTGCTAGCCCACTCCAGTGAAAAATGACCAAATTACCCCTAGGCCTTTTCAGCATGCTTCTCGAGAAAGTACCTAAGTCATCAAAGCGGTAAGTCCACCCTTCTAAGATTGTCCCAAAGACAATCTGGCACGTTTAAGTGCCTTCTAGTCGGTTCCGGATCAATTCTGAAGCCATTAAGTCAAAATGACCATTTGGCCCCTAGGCATCCTATCGCCTTTGGGGACTGCACTGGCTTTGGGTATCAAATCGGTAATCTCTTGAGGATATTTCAAATAGTATTCTCAGCCTTTCAACACCTTTTTGAATCATTCCGAGTCTATTCCTGTAAGCCCTACACAAAATGATTGTTTTACCCCTAGTAGGCCGGTCAGTATCAAAGTGTCAACCTCTCAGAGCACTCTCAATAGTGTTTCCAACCTTCAAGCCTTCTCAAGGGTCACTCTGAGTCTATTTTGGTGATTTTTTGGTTCTATTGACCGTTTTGCTCCTGGCGGGCTGGTTAACCTTCTCAATTATTCTAGCATTGCTTCTCAAGTCAGTTACCTCCGAGACACTCTCTTGAGGGTTCTTGTCCATTTCTAGCGAAGTCTAGTTACTCGGAACCTTCCGGATCATTCTCGAACTTTCTAGAGTCACTCCTAGTGGAGTCAATCCAAAAATTGCATGGTAGTCACTAGGACAGGCCCCCAAATCTTTTACCTTGCATCCCAATAGTTGAAAGATACATTTCTTGCCACCCTAAAAACTTTACTTAGTGGTGTCAAGCCAATAAATGGCTTAGAGTGGCGCCAGTGGAAAATTTACCCTAGCGCCACTACAACAGGCGCTAGGATTGTTTTAGTTGCCTATAAATATAGACCCTCCCCCTGTGTAAAAACGGTTCACAAATTCAGTCCAAAAACTTTGTCTCTTTGAAAATAGAGCTCGAAGTCTTTCCAAACCTTAATTCTCTCAAGTCTTCTTCAAGCCCTAACCTCCATACACTCAAACCCTCACCTTTATACACCATATATACTCAAACACAAGCCTTAAAGCATCCATTGAAGACTCAAGTACTGCAACTTCAAAGCTCTCAAGATTCAAGAAAAGTAAAGCAAATCAAGCAATCAAAGCAAGAAGAATACGAGGTTGGTTTTTTATTTACTTTTATATAATCCCCCCTCTCTATTCTCCTTCCTAACTTACTTGGGTTTTCTTTTATTTTAATCCCCATCTTCTACCTCCTCTTCTTGCGTACTTGGAACAAGGGACTCCTTAGTTCATACCTAGGAAAAATTGTTGAAGGTCACTGTGCTGGGGGCTTTCTTCAAATTCAACCTTTGATGGTGTGGGTTCGGCCCCCTTGATTATGTGGTGAAGCCTAACCTTGTATGTTCACGACCCTATTGCATTGTGCATGTCATATTCATATATTCATTCAAAATTGCTTTCAAAGTTGTGTTTTTTTTTTCTTTTAAACTTGCATCAAAAGTCCCTTTCAACATTTGTATTCAAAATCTCTTTCTTTCTAACTTTTTTTCAAAATCACAATTCTAGAGTGATTTCAGCCATTCCATAGTTAAGGTTGTTTTAGGAAAGTGTCATATTCAATGTGACCATCAAGGTCTAAATTTTGGATGTAAATCCTAAATTGTTTTTATTAAAACCACAATCTTAAGATGATTCTAGCCATTCCATGGTTAGGGTTGTTCTAGGAAGTGTTATATTCAATGTGATCATTATAGTCCATATTTTAAACCATATTTGTTTTCAAAATCACAACCTTAGAATGGTTCTAATCTTTTCATGGTTAGAATCATTTTAAGAACGTGAGATATTCAAGAGACTTGTAAAAGTCCATATACAAATATCTTCTCAAATTGTTTTGCACATCTACTTTTTAAAAACTCTTTTCAAAGATCTACTTTCCAAAAACTCTTTGTCTTGAAGTCTAAGTTAAGTCCTAGAATCCATGATTAGGAAACCCTAATTCCTTTCCTAAAGTAATGACTTTCTATTTTCTACATCAAATCATAGGTTTCCAAAACCTCTTTTCCTACCAAATCATAGGTCTCCAAATTCAAGATTTTTAAAACTCAACCTTTCTAACTCCATGTCAAATCAAATCTTTCAAATTTTGGAACCCAAATCAAATCCTTCAATTTTGGAAACAAAATCAAATCGACTATTTTTGAAAATAAAATCTAATATTCTACTTTAAGAAGTAGGAATCAAATCTTTCCTAATTCTAATCTTTCATAATTTCAAACATTTCCAAATCTCAACTTTCTAAATTTTAAATTATCAAATCTTTCCTAATTTCAAACTTCCAAACCTTTCTTAATTTCAAACCTCCAAATCTTTCCAAATTTCAATTTTTCTAAGTTAAAATTTTTCTAAATTCAAAACTTTCCAAATTCAAATATTTCCAAAATCAATTCTTTCCTAAAAAGAAACTTTTCTAAAATGAAAATTTCCTAATTTGGTCTTTTCCTAAAATGAAACTTTCCTATTTTGAAATTTTCCTAATTCAAAGCTTGCCAAAATCCAATCTTTCCTAAATCCTAACTTTCTAAATACTTTCAAATCAAATAATCAAGTCAAATCTTTATAAGTCTTCTCAAGTCAAGTGTCTCTAAAATCAAATCAAATCATTTCTTAATCTTTCTTAAATCCAACTTTCCTAATTCGAACATTTCTAAAATCAAACTTTTCAAGTCTAAATCAAACCTTCTTATTTCAAGTACGTGCTTCAACCCTAAGTTACCTAAGTCTTAAGATGTCAAAACCCTAGTTCAACCCTAATCCTAAAATTAGGAAGCTTCAACTCCTTTTCTAAAACTCTTTTCTAATCCAAGATGATTTTCAAACTTCAATGCAAGTCAAGATGTTTTCAAAGCTCAATTCAATCTTTTCCAAATCAAGTCCAAGTTCTCCTGCAAAGTTCAATCCTTTCAAATCAAAATCAATTTCAAGCCCTCATGTTCAATTTCAAATCAAGGTCAATTCCAAGTTCAATTTCAAATCAAAGTTCCAAATCAAATATTTCAAAGACCCCAAAAGTGTCTATTTTCAATCGGATCTATGTCCGAACTACGACTGACCTGATTCCCAACAAAGAGATACGTAGACAATTCTCATGGGCGCGGTCACAATCTTTTTCAAATTTAAAATTTCATCACCTTTTCTAAATTTAATTCCACAACATTTTTCAAATCTCTAATTTTCACAATCTTTTTCAAGTTTTCAAATTCCATAATTTTTTTCACGCTTCAAATCCTCTTTTCAAATCTATTTTCAAAATTAAATCTTTTTCTCACACTTGCATGTCATGTATCATATCAAAATTCATATAATTAGACATTGAATAATCAAAGATTCTAATTGAGTGAACTTAGGGTGAATAGACATGTAGATATCACAAGGGCGAGATAGGGTGATTGCCTAGTATATCTTCCCTATACATAACCAACCTCCGAACCTAGAATTACTATTTTCAAAGATCAAAAACGGAGTTATTTTCAAAAAGGACTTAAATCTTTCCAAAGGTTACCAAATAACCTTTTTTATTAAAAACCCTCTCTTGAGGAAGTTCTTCCAAACTCTTTTAAAAAACCCTAAGTTTAATTTTCGGATTACACTTAGTTTTAGGTGACCTAACTCACCTTAAGCAAGTTAAATGGCGACTCCAAACTTTTCCTAAAAGCCTTTATTCAAATCAATTTCCAATTCAAACCTAATTGCACTCGTCCTTCTAGGAGGATGAGTTCTAACGAGAGAGTACCGTGTTTTTCTTACTTGTATGTGTTCTCGAGTGTGAAAAGTCGGGGCACGATAATTGGCGATTCCGCTGGGTATGCTTAAAGGGTTAGGCCATTATCATGCCTCTTTACCCTTCACTCTGTTGAGTCAAGGTTGATCCTTGTTGACTCAAGGTTAATTCCCATATTGATTTTGATGATAACTAAACCTTGTATTATGTTATTAATGAATCTACTTAGTGTGCAGATTAACAAAGTTCATAGCTTAGACTTAAAGTTGAATCTTAAGTCTAATACATGTAAAAAAGAATGCACAACCGAGCAGACAATGCCCAAGCATGACCATGCCAAGCACTGCCGAGCAGAGGGCACAACCGAGCAGACAATGCCCAAGCATGACCATGCCAAGCACTGCCGAGCAGAGGGTACAACCGAGTAGACAATGCTCGAGCATGACCATGCCAAGCATTGCCGAGCAGTGACCACAACTGAGTAGATAATGGCCGACTGAGCAGACCATGGCCGATAGTGACCATGACCGAGCAAACCATAGTTGAGCAAGACCTGTCGAGCACGATCTGCTGAGCACGACCATGCCGAGCATGATCAAGCTGGCCATACATTGAGCATACCATAGTTGAGCAAGACCTGCTGAGCATGACATATTGAGCACGACCATGCCGAGCATGATCGAGTTGACCATACCTCGAGCAGACCTTGTGGGACGGTGCCGATCATTCCCGCTCACCTGCCAAGCTAGTGGGGGCACTGACAACCCAATCATGATAGCGTGCTCGGTCGACTCATTTACACAGAAGCAAAAAGGTCTGTAGACAAATTGAATAAAGAGGGGGCTCATGGAAATGAGGTGTCGCCTCTTGCACACAGAAGCAAAAAGGTCTGGAGACAAATTGAACCATGAGGGGACTCATGGAAATGATGTGTCGCCTCTTGAACGTAGAAGCAAAAAGCTTAGAGACCAAGTAGGCAATGAGTGGACACATTATAATGAAGAGACGCCTCATGGTGTCAGACGCAAAGGCTTGAAGATGATATGATCAATAAGCGGACACATGAAGCAGAAGTGTCGCCTCTTGCTAGCAAAAGTAAAAAGGCTTGAAGTTTAAATGATTAATGAGTGGACACCTGAAGCAGAAGTGTCGCCTCATGACAGCAGAAGCCTAAGATGAAGAAGATAGATGAACAAGGAGTCGCCTCATCAACATGAAGAGGGGACTTATAAACTCAGTGAACGTCGTCTTGTAAATGCAGAAGCAGGAAGTGTCGACTCCACAGACTTGGAGTCGACTCCCTCTGATATAACGGCTATTTTTCTGAACGTTATAACAGATTGGACGTGCATTAATAATACCCAACCACCTCTAACGGATAGAATCAATGCAAGGGTAAATATACTAGCCTCCAACTGCATTTATATACAAGAATCAAGAGAAAGAAACAACAAGAGACAAGAATCACAGATCAACCTGATATTCCTAAACATTCTTCCTGTTTTATTCTTGAGTGAGCTTTGAATGTAAAATCTACTCTTAGTAGAGAGTGAGTTGTATACTTCTATACACTTATAATTGAGAGTTTAGAGAGTTCTCTTGTGAAAGCAAAACTCTTGTAAAGTTTGAGTGGAGCTTGGACAAAATCACTTGGGAATTGAAGAGCTCGGTGAGGAGTTCTTTGTAGAGTGAGCTGAGCACTTTGTCAATCAGCAGCCCATCTTGTAATAGGTGATTACATTGTGGAAGAAGACTTCAAAGAGGTCTTGGGGTGAGGACGTAGACCACGGTTTGTGGTTGAACCTCGGTAAATCTGTGTCTCTCTTCTATTGCTCTGTTTTCTTTGCTTCTACTGATAACATTGCTTTGCATATAGATTTATCTCTGCTATATTGTTTAGATTAGTTTTGATTAATCTTAACTTGTATTAATCTTCGAAAAACCCAATTCACCCCCCTCTTGGGTTGCCTTTTGGACCAACACACTCATCTAGAATCTTCAATTAATTTGTCCAATCCTATCCACTTCAAATTTTTTTCAAAATCAAACTTTTCAAAGTTGTTTTCAAGAACATGCCATTGCTTGCATTCAATTCATATTCAACCATTCTATCTTGCATTAAGTTTGTTATCAAGGTACTGACTTTGTGCATTTTATTTTTGTAGATGGACCTTTGTTCACATTTTATTTTATGTCATATTAACTGCCATGTATGTATAAATGAATAGGATGGATGGGAGTTGTTGGGCCCTTTCCTCCATTTTTAAAAAATTTCACACACACACACACACACACACACACACACACACACACACACACACACACTGCATGTGCACTTGCATTTGCGTACTTGCATTCTTTACTTGGTTACATCCCTTCTAGTTAGAAAGGGGAACGATATACTGGTTGTGGGTGGATGCTGTGTCAGTTTCTTAGCCTACAGCCTCTTGATGATTCCCCTACTTGGATCACCAACATATAATGGCACCACCTTGGGGAGTGGGCCTAGGTTTGAAGATCTAGGAACCGAGCTTTCTTAGGAAGCATTAATAAACCCTCAACCTCATGCTGATGTAGAAACCATGCATAACCGAACCTCTGCCAGATTTAAGACATGCACATCAATTTCAAAACCATGGAGGAAAGGGTGGCTAGTTTACTTTCCTTTATCCTTGTCTAATTCCTGTTGTTATAATGCTTCTATAAATGCTCATGTATACATATTTACTTTATAATTGCATTCTCTCTCTCTATACTCTTAGCATACACATACATGCATTCAATACTTCATTTCAAGACAAAAGTTCCAAAGTAACTCAAGTCACTACTTCTCATGCATATGATCAACCCACAGAGAGTGATGCCACGATCACTCTCCTTTGCATAAAACCTACCAAAACCCTAAGGATTACCACGTAACCCTAAAGACTCATGACATGCATTTCAAGTCATTCAATAAAGAGGGGCCCCAATCCCTTTATGCTCACAGAGATAAAGTTGCTAAGAAGACAAGGGGCAATCAAACAACAAGGTCTCTCAATGACCTCCTCAACATCAAACTCAAAGAAGGTGAATCCAAAGACTCAAAAGTAGTTTAGGATTTTAAATGTAAAAGTAGATAAGTGGAAGTCTCAAAGAAATTGTTCCCTCACTCTCTATTAAAATGTGCTTCGATTTTCTTGTATTTTAAACTTGAAATTCAATATACTCATCTACCTTTCATGAATGAATGTCTTAATTAAACAGTAAAGTATGTCCATATGGGGGTAGACACCCTATAACCAAAAAGTGAGTTGAATGCGTCATATTTAGTCGCCCTCTCAATGTGGGACATCCCTAGGGCATACATTGCATAAAGCTCTCTAAATATAAAAAACTAACTTGTGGGTTGTGTCTTTTCTTTTCTTTCTTTTTCTTTCACAGAGATTACACCATAGAAAGCCATCATTGCTTCTAAGAAAGATCAGCATCCATCTAGAGACCCCATCATTACCCGATAAAGAGTTGTACTAGCGGCTGCCAATCTTGACGAGTCATTCTCAGTCTCTCGAGAGGAGGTCAATGAAATGAGAACCAAGATCGATGAAATGTTTAAACTCATCCAAACCATAGATATGAAAGATGCTGCTCTGACCCCATCATCATCCATGATTTTTTCCAAGGACTTCGAACATGCTAACCCAAGGGTTGTGCTACAATCTGATACTATAGGGAAAAACAAGGTGGATTCCAAGGGGCTAATACTGAAAAAGAGAAAACTATACTGCTCTCGCTTGCTATGAAAAGAACTCCCCTAGACCCTCTCAGTCTAAAAATTCAAGGGTTGGAAGACTCGTTGCGAAGCCTCTATGGCCATGACCCCTTTGGGCTTGCATCCTATGATGAGTTGTGCTTTTTCCCAGACCATCCAAGACTTGCCAAATTCAAGATGCCTAATTTTCAAAAGTATGATGGCACCAGTAGCCCTATTGCCACCTTTGCCTTATGCTGGGGCATTGAGTGGTCATGGAAACGATCCAAAACTCTTCATGCAACTGTTCCAACATAGTCTCACTGGATCTGCCTCGCAATGGTTTGCCCGACTTGACTTAAGGAAGATCACAACTTGGATCGAGCTGGTCAATGCATTTAAGGCTCAATTTCGCCATAATATAAACCTCACTTCTGACCGGTGGTCCTTGATGACAATAAAGAGATAAAGAAAGCTTCAAAAGCTATGCCTTTAGGTAGAGAGAAACAGATGCACAAGTCAATCCCCCGCTGGAAGAGAAGGAGTATATGCAATTGTTCATACACACTTTCCAAGGTATATACTTTGAAAAACTTTGCACTAGCATAGGGAAAAGCTTCTCCGAGCTCATCATGCAAGGAAAAATGATAGAGAATGATTTTAAGACGGGGAGGATTATAGATCCTTACGCAAAAATCGGAGAAAGTTCTACCAACATAGCCAAAAAGGTGGCTACCGCAAAAAGGGTAATTAAAAAATAGAGTGAGGTGTCTGTTATCTTGCCCGTTCAAAAACCGAAATACCATCCACCACTTCAGTCTCACCCTATCCTACCCATGCCCACTTTAACCACGCCTACACAAACACCCAACTTTATCCCTGCTGGGGCACAACCTAACTTCAATAGGCTGGCCTGACGTATTCGTAACTTCGATAACTTAGCCTGCACCCAAACTGAGGCCTACCATAACCTGCTAAAGAATAACATACTGAAGCCCATACCGGCCTGTCCATTACCAAGCCCTCTACCTCTAACCTTCAATGGTGCCCTCACTTGCGAGTATCATTCGGGTGGCCAGGGGCAAGACACTGAAAGCTGCTTCTCCCTTATACACAACATTCAAGACCTGATAGACAATAAGACCATTGACCTACAACTGGTGAACCTTACTCCTACCCCTAATGTAACCATAGATCCTCTACTGGACCACTAATTACTCTTAGAAATAGTAATCTCTATGCTTAAATTGTTAGTTGATTAGTTGAATTTCAATGTTAATTTAGTATTTTAACTCCTAAAATGCATTAAAACTCTTTTTGTGTACTTCTTATAGGAATTGGAGCTTAGACCAAGGCAAATGGGCAAATGGGCAAATGTGAGGATGATCGATTGATCAGGCGATCAAACGGTCCACGGAACGTTCGATCGCCCGATCGATCGGTGATTCTCTGTTCGACCTTCTGCAGCAAACTTCAGAGAGGGCATTTTTCCGATTGATCGGTCGTTCAATCGATGACGTCGGAATTCCCTCAATAGACTACATAGAAGCAAACTTCAAAGGGGTCAGTTTTGCGATCAATCGGGCGTTCGATTGCTTGGACCGTTCGGTCGGTCGCCTACCGATCGATCGGTGTGTACAGACTCTGTTTTTGTGCAGAGTATAAAAGCTGTATATACTGGACAAAAGGGATGTTAGGGTTTTTTCTACAGAATTGGACAGAGAAGGAGCTTCAAAAAGGATTCTTTTGTTATTTTGTAAGGTTTTTAGTTAGATTTACTTTAATGCTTTGTATTTGTTGTCATTTATTGCTTTTGGATCATTGTAAATGAATGCTTGATATATTTGAAGTGAATGATTTTCTACTCTTTCTAGCCATTTTCCCTCACTTTCTTAGCAACCAAACACTAGTTCTATATAGTTTAATGGTAGATTTGTCTTCTTTTATACTCTTTGACATGGATTCTAGTAGCTAAATATCCCTTGGATGTGGTTGTGAAGATCCACCAAAGATCTTCAAAGGGATAAAAATGAGTTGTATGAACTTCAAAGGCATATCCTTAAAATTTCATGGTTTCATTTGATTTAGTATGAGATTCATTAGAAAAACTTAGATTCATAACCCCTTGGCAACATTTATGCACAAATCAATGTTTGGTATATGTATTGCACATGTCTAAGGTTTGATTCTAGGGTGCCAATCATAGATTCCCTCTGTATGCTCAATCAAACAAAAACCTTTATAGTCGACATTTCCCGAATCAAGAATCCAAGGTGTGATTCTTGATTTGAGTTATAAACCTCTCATTGGAAACCCTTGTTGTGAATTGGTGGATCGAAACAACAATGTCCAAGCTTTTCTTCTAAATTACATAAAACTAGATTTTATTGTCTTCATTAGTCATTAAATTATTGCATTAAGCATTGAACCACCATCATCTCAAAACCAACATATTTTCGGTCTCTTTTATGTTAGGAAAAGAAAAAAAATTTCATTTGCAATCCATCAAGATAAGTGCCCGTGCTAGTTGAGCTTTGTTGCTATATTTGCAGAATTCCCTTGGGAGAGAACGACACCAGGTCCTCCGGTTTTTACTATAAGCACGACCTCCGTACTCTTGCGGAGTGACTCCAGTTTTGAAGCACATCTGGAGGCGTGTCAAGTTTTGGCACCGTTGCCGGGGAATTCATAGGCAAAAGCTACACCGGACGAAAGCTAAAGATTGCGGAAGAAAATTGAAAAAAAAAAAGAAGAGCAAGCAAAAGAAAAAAAAACACACAAAAAGGGTGGATTTCATCACCACCCCCGAGGGAAGCATCTACGGGCTTCGAGCCTCGGTACACTCTCATTTTCCTTAAGGTGTTTTATTTCTTTTAGGATTATTTTTTTTATTTCTTCTTTCTCTAGTTTCTTTTGTTTGATATAGTATAATTGCATTGCATTTTTGTTAGGAAATTATCCCTCTTTGGGAGTATTTAGTGGAGCTAGGCTAGTGTGTTCAAGTTTCAAATTGGTGGTACGCTTATTATATGTGGAGATTGGAGGTACGGAGTTGAATTAAGAAAAAGCCGTTGTCCGACTTAGGGAATTGTGTATGATGTGCTAAACGACCCTATCGGTCCAACCTTATGTGTGCATTCATTCTTGCATGTCATATTTCACGAGGGACGAACATCATCGCCTTGTGAGGATTGAGAGCATTGAGAGCACAAGCATATCTTCACCAACACCTAGCTTACCATTAGTGGTCGACTTAGGTTTCATTCCAATTGCAAATCCCAATGAACCCGGCTTACCTAACATTTAACCCTTGCATCCAAATGTCCAAATCAACCCGGAAGGTCATGAGGAGTTTGAAAGAGGGAGCCACCATGGCGACGTGGCGGCCCCCCCTATACGGACTCTCCAGGACTACCTAAACCCACCAAGGCAAGCACCAACATCGTGCATTGTTTTCCCACCCCATCACAACACTCTAAACATTAGGTCGGGAATGATGCAAATGTTGCCTCAATTCCACGGGATGGATTCGAAATAACCCTACATTTTTCTTAAGGAATTTGATGATGCTTGTTCAATTGCAATGGATAACTCATGTCCAAGGGAAGTATTTTTGTTGAAACTCTTCCCGTTTTGTTTGAAGGACAAAGCTAAGCTTTGGTTTAATTCCTTGCGACCCATGTCCATCCATTCTTGGGCTACTCTCCAAGGGGAATTTTTGAGCAAATTTTTTTTTCGAAAATCGAATCGAGGCCATTCAAAGGAAAATTTCTCAGTTTTCTCCTTTGTTGGGGGAAACTTTCTTTCAATGTTGGGAGAGGTTCACAGACCTCTTAAATTCTTGCCCCCAACAGGGTTTTGTCGATTGGCATGTCATTAACACATTTTATTCTTCTTTGACACCTCAACTCAAGCAATTTGTCGAGTCTATGTGTGCGGGGACGTTTTTTGATAAGCAACCCCATGAGGCATACGATTATTTTGATAACTTGGCAAATAAGGCTAGAGATTGGGCACTTACCGGGACCTAAAATCCCGAGGGTCGCTCAATCCAACAAGGGGTGGGAAGATATCAACTCAAGGAAGTTGATGATGTCAATGCTAGGGTGGCTACCTTGGCAAGAAAATTAAAGGCTCTTGAGGTGAAAAAAGTTCAATCGGTAGAGAGTGAGGAGATGAGAGAAGTATGTTGTCTTGTGTGTGAAATCTCGGATCATACCACCTCTTCATGCCCAATCATTCCGGGTGTGAAGGAGGCTTTGCATGGCCAAGTTAACGCAATTGGCCAATATTCGAGAGGAGGGGGCAACCCCTATTCAAACACATACAACCTGAGATGGAGAGATCATCCCAACTTTGGGTGGAAGAACAATGAAGGGATTTCAAACTTCCACAACTACCAAGGAGGGTATCAAAACCCTTAATCATACCAAGCACTTCCACCCCCACAAGCACTCCAACCACAACATCCACCCCCACCTTACCAACAAGCACCCGGGACCCAATTCCAAAATCAACCAAGGCCATACCAACCCCTCCATAGGAAGCCCATAGAGGACAATGTTTACCAACTTGCCAATGATATGAGGGGGGTTAGTTCAAGGGTTGCTAAACAAGAGAAGGTCTAGACCAACACTTTAGGTTACTTGAGGACATCTAAAAGCAAATGTCTACATTGACATAAGCTTTGACCCAAAATGTCCCGGAAAAATTCCCGGCTCAACCTCAATCTAACCCAGCGGTTAGGCAAGTGCACATAACCGAGGGTAAGAATGACCCTAGTACGAGTCATGACCAAGTGCAAGCCATAACCACCCTTAAAAGTGGCAAGACCATTGACAAAACTATCCCACCTCGGGATGAGACTTCTAGGAAGAGTGTTGGCCAAGAAGAGAAAGAGAAAGAGGAAAAAGAGTCGAGAGAAGGGGGGAGAACTTAGCCAATCCCATCGAGATTTTGAGTGAAAGTGAGAGGGATAAGAGAAGGGACATAGTCAAACATGCTCCCTTCCCGCAAAGGTTGACCAAACCAAAAAATGAACTTCTAAATGCAAAAATTTATGAAGTGTTCAAACAAGTAAAGGTCAATATCCCTATCCTTGATGCAATCAAGCAAATACCTTCTTATGCTAAGTTCTTAAAGGACTTATGCACTTTTAAGCGAAGGTTACATGTCAAGGAAACTGCCATGATGAACGAAAATCAAAGTGCGATTTTGCAATGTAAAATTGTGCCGAATTTAAGGACCCCGGATGTCCTACTATTTCTTGTACCATTGGGAATACCAAGATCGATCGTGCTTTGTTAGACTTAGGGTCTAGTGTCAACCTTTTACCCTTTTCAGTGTATAAGGAACTTGGCCTAGGAGAGTTGAGCCCTACTCGTGTTACCTTGCAATTGGCGGATCGTTCTATAAAGGTTCCAAGAGGTATCATCGAGGATGTTCTCATCCAAGTTGATAACTTTTGCTTCCCGATCAATTTTATTGTCCTAGACACCCAACCCGTTGAGAGTTGTATAACTCACAACCAAATTTTTGTGATTTTGGAACGCCCTTTCCTAGCTACTTCCAATGCCATCATTCATTGTAGGAATGGGTTAGTGAAATTGTCTTTTGGCAATAGCACCTTCGAGCTTAACATCTTTTCGGTTGCCAAACAAAAAGGGAAATGTGAGGACATCCGAGAGATAGACATCATAGAGAGCATAGTTCAAGAACACTTTGAGCGGGAGATTTTTGAGGACCCTTTGGAGAGGGCAGTAGTGAGAGGTGAACCGCATGCATTACTTGATAGTGAGGGCATGGCGTCAAGTGAATTTTCTCATTTAGAGGGTGAGAGAGAGGAGTGTTTACATGTGGGTCAATGGACCCCTTCTTTTGAACCCCTCCACTCTAGTGCCGAGAAACCAATTCTTTCGGAGGAGAAGCCTCCCATTCCCGAGAGGAAGCCTTTGCCTTCCAACTTAAAGTATGCATTTTTAGGGGGTGGGGAGTCGTACCCGGTTATGATTTCCTCTAGCTTGTTTGGGAGCCAAGAGGAAGGGTTGCTAACATTGCTTAGGAAACATAGAAAAGCCCTAGGATGGACTATCACCGACCTTCATGGGATTAGTCCTCTCGTGTGCACTCACCTCATTTTTTTAGAAGAGGAGGCTAAATCCATTCGTCAAATGTAAAGGCGATTGAATCCCAATATGAAGGAAGTGGTTAAAGGTGAGGTTTTAAAATTGCTAGATGTGGGTATCATTTACCCCATCTCCGATTCGAAATAGGTTAGTTCGACCCAAGTGGTGCCTAAGAAATCGGGTGTCAGGGTGATAAGAAATGACAACAATGAGTTAGTGCCAACCCGTGTGCAAACCGGGTGGCGAATGTGCATTGATTATCACTGCTTCAATAATGTGACCCGAAAGGACCATTTCCCTTTACCCTTCCTTAATCAAGTCCTAGAAAGGGTGTCCGGTAAGGCTTTCTATTGTTTCCTAGATGGATATTCGAGGTAGAATCAAATTGATGTAGCCCTTGAGGATCAAGCTAAGACAATATTCACTTGTCCCTTTGGCACATATGCTTATAAATGTATGCCCTTCGGGCTATGTAATGCACCGGCGACATTTCAAAGGTGCATGATGAGCATATTTAGCGACATGGTTGAGTAAATTGTCGAAGTCTTTATGGATGATTTTTCCGTCTATGGGGATACTTATGAAGGTTGTCTTGGTAATTTAGAAAAAGTTTTGATGAGATGTGAGAAGAGTAACCTTGTGCTCAATTGGGAAAAATGCCATTTTATGGTTACTAGTGGTATAAGTTTGAGGCATATTGTGTCGGCCGAAGGGCTTGAAGTAGATAAAGCAAAAATTGAACTCATTCAAAAATTGCCCGCCTCAACGTGTGTGAAGGAGGTTAGATTATTTCTTGGGCATACCGATTTCTATCGGCGTTTCATTGAGGGTTTTAGTGCAATCTCTAGGCCCATGTGTCATCTTTTGTCCTAAGATGTTCCCTTTGAGTGGACATCTTCTTGTCAACAAGCTTTTGACAAGTTGAAGGGATTTTTGACCACAGCCCCAATCATTCGAGCACCCAATTGGTCTCTTCCATTTGAGCTAATATGTGATACTAGCGACTATGCCGTGGGGGCTGTCCTAGGACAAAGAGTTGATAAGAAGCCATATGTCATTTATTATGCTTCTAGAACTCTCAATGAAGCTCAAATCAACTATACCACAACCGAGAAGGAACTCCTTGCGGTGGTTTTTGCACTAGACAAATTTACGTCTTACTTGATTGGGTCATTGGTCATCATCTACACCGACCATGCGGCCCTAAAGTATCTCCTCACAAAACCTGATGCAAAACCGCGCCTCATTCGATGGATACTTTTGCTCCAAGAATTCCATATTGAAATGCGTGATAAAAAAGGGGTTGAAAGTGTAGTTACGGACCACTTGTCTCGGCTTCCCTTAAATGGGCGAGCCATGGACCCAACCCCTATCAAGGAGCACTTCTCGGATGAGCATCTCATGCATGTGAGTGTCGTTGAGCAAGTTTTAACCCCTTGGTTTGCGGACATTGCGAACTTGTCACTGGTGAGGTTCCTTCCATATGGTCATCCATTGACAAGCGTAAATTCTTCCGGAATGTGCGCTATTTTTCGTGGGATGATCCTCACTTGTTTAAGTATTGTTCGGACCAAATCATTCGCCGGTGTGTCCCAAATCATGAATTTCAACAAGTAATAGAGTTTTGTCACTCTCATGCTTGTGGAGGACACTTCTCCTCCAAGAAAACCATGGCCAAAATTTTGCAATGTGGGCTTTATTAGCCCACCATGTTCAAGGATGTACATACTTTTTGTCTTGCTTGCGATAGGTGCCAACAGTTAGGAACACTTTCTAAGAGGCACATGATGCCTCTTCACCCCATCACTATTTTGAAAATATTTGATTGTTAGGGGATTGATTTCATGGGACCGTTTCCTAACTCGTGTGGGTACCTTTTTATTCTTGTTGCGGTAGATTATGTCTTTAAGTGGGTGGAAGCAATTGCCACCCGAAGCAATGACCACCAAGTGGTCTTGCGATTTTTGAAAGAGAACATTTTTTGTAGGTATGGCATGCCTCGTGCCATGATAAGTGATGCCGGTTCGCATTTTTGTAACAAGCCCTTTGCGTCTTTAATGCGTAAGTATGGAGTGGTTCATAAGGTTGGATTACCATACCATCCTCAAAGGCAAGGGCAAGTAGAGTTGGCCAATCGGGAAATCAAGCGCATTCTTGAGAAAACCGTCAATCCAAATAGGAAATATTGGTCTCTTAGATTGACCGATGGGTTGTGGGCATACCGCACGGGTTATAAAACCATTCTTGGCGCATCACCCTATAGACTTGTGTACGGAAAGGCTTGTCATCTTCCTGTCGAAATTAAGCATAAAGCATATTGGGCAATTCGTCAATGTAATGAGGATATTGATGTTACGGGTACCCACCGCAAACTCCAATTCAATGAGTTAGATGAACTCCGCAATGATGCATTTGAAAATGCAAAAATTGCTAAGGCCCGGATGAAACACTTTCATGACCAACATATCATTCGAAAAACTTTCAAAGTTGGCCAAAAAGTGTTAGTGTATGATTCACGCTTGCATCTATTTTCGGGCAAATTGCAGAGTAAGTGGACCGAGCCATACCTTGTGAAAGAAGTTTTTCCCCATGGAGCCATTGAGGTGCAAAATCTCGCGAATGGCTCGGCATTTAAGGTGAATGGTCAGCGGCTAAAGCCGTATTTTGAGTCGTTCCAAGGGGAGTTGGATTGTGTGGATCTCATTGATACACCGTCCTTTGAGTGACATTAGATTGTCATGTTTTATAGTTTAGGAGTAGTTCTTTTGTTTTCCTTTTTATAGGTTTCTTTCTTTTTTGAGTGACATTATCTCTAACCTTCAATGGTGCCCTCACTTGCGAGTATCATTCGGGCAGCCAAGGGCATGACACCGAAAGCTGTTTCTCCCTTATACACAACATTCAAGACCTGATAGACAATAAGACCATTGACCTACAACTTGTGAACCTTACTCCTACCCCTAATGTAACCATAGATCCTCTATTGGACCACACCATCAACTTAATACTAGAGGAAATAGAAGAGGAGGGTGAATTGGAGGTGATCATGGTCGAAGACTATAAAGGCGATTAAGAGACTGATGAAGAGAGCGACTGGAAGAAGGAATTTTTGCCATGCCCTATCTATCTCTATAATCCCAATGAAGTGCATGATCCTTCAGACTAGTCGATTGAAGCGCCAATACTTGTGGAGGAGGACCCTGCCGAAGACATGGCCATTGATGGTTAGGGTGACGATTTTCTACACCTTAGGCATGCCGCGGCCGAGCACCACCTATTAGAGCACCCCTGGCCCGCGACTGAGTTTAACTACGAAGACATAAGCTAAGAACTGGAAGAGCCATGAGCATCAGCAGAGCCATTCGAAGTAGAGGGAGGAGAGCTAGCCAACCTATTTATTGAAGAAATTGTGAAGACAACAGAGGAAAACAAGGGGGACAATAAAGCTAATAACTGCACCATCATTATCAACATGCTCAGTGCCCTAGAAGAAATCTTTGCCTGTCTTGCCTTGTCCAGGGATGACAATGATGGATGAAGCATCGAAAATGTGGGTATGGTCCCAAAACCCTACGGAAAGGGATTCTTTTCAAAAGTGTACAAGAAATGGGCGTTTTCACCCACTTTCTTTCTATCCCTTTTATTTTTTGTCTTTAAATTGATGTTTACATTTCCATTCTTCTAAAGAACTATAAGCTTAAAAGGATATTTTTTCATTCAATTGCTGTTGTCTCATATTTTTGTGAATGGTGAATGCTTCCTAAACAAGGAGTGTGTTCTATTTTGTGGAGGACCTAACTTGAAGGTTGTGATAACATGAGTCAACCACTCGCCGAATGATCAACTTTTTAAAAAAATAAAGGACAATGATGAGTGAAGAAACCACCCAAAAATAGCACTTACAAAATACCAAAGCTAACCAATGGATAGCCATATTATGAAAAGAAAGAGGAGCCATCTTTTATTTTTCAAAAAAAAAAAAAAATCCCTTTGCTTAACCCATTAGTGCCGCGCAAAAAGCGAAATATTCTTTGTCAAACCTAATCCAAAACCATCCCCTCACACTGGGGCAGACAGATAACTAAGGACTCAGCAAAGAATGTCACTCATCTTCCATTAAGCTGAAACAAGAAATCTGGTTCAAAATGAAGAGAGACCCTCATTCTATTTCCGATACAGTCAAAAGCAACCATTATTAAACCCATTAAGCCGGTTACATTTCTTTCCAACAGAACCCCAACCTAGGGATCATCGCCCTTAATGGGTTAGAATGAAGTACTAAGAAAAAAAAATCTGAAAGAAAGGAGTTGTAGAAGTATCCACCTCACAAAAAGAAAGAAGAGGGGAAGCAAAACAAAAAAGAGTTATCAAGGGGTAAGCTGTCCTAAAAAAAATAAAAAAAACAAAAAAAAATGAAGTCATTTCATGCCATCTTCAAGAGTATATAGTAAAGGCAAGAAGAAAAGTCTAAAGGTGATCCTATGCGATAAAAAAGCCCAGTAGAAGCAATAGGTTCGAACCTTTACCATTTTTTGCAAAACTTGAAACCATGGCCCACATTATAACCCTATTAAAGTCCACTCTAATTGAAAAGAGATTGTTTGATTTAAATGAGCCAGACATGTTGCCAAGGCTGAAAAAGGATACTAGGGAACCAAACCCCACCGGAAGACCAACTAAGGATGGTATGGATCTAAACCCTACTGAAAGCAACATCAACTTTGAGCTTGCATATGCTGTTGTTTCAAAACCCCATAACTTAGTCTACATTACGGTCCTAAAACAAAGCCTCCTCAGATTGAAAGATCGGCTGCTCATCGCTCTGCTAAAGTTCAAGTAAGTTGTTGCCTAAGCCCAGAGAGTTGAGAGTTCAAACCAAATGATCCCAGAAACTAACCCAGAGTAGAAAGTCAGAGTCGATCAAAAGGATGAGAAAGGTACAGAGTGCTATCATCTAGTCAAGGTAGGGTTGAGCCCAAAGAGAGATCAAATCCCTAAAGAGGAAGGAGTTACCATTTCAAGGATGCAGAGCTTGATAGCACCCCATTTAGTTTATTAACTGGTATATTCCTCACCTATGCATACATTTTTATAAAAATTTTGGCATGAGCTTGGCATACATAAGACATAGCTCCCTGTAGAAATAAAAGTCACCAAGGTAATTCAATAGCATATCTAAAACATGTAGCAAACATACATCATCAACATTATCCCTGTCTATGTATCTGTCCATATATCCAGCTATTCAAATCACACATCTAGCTATCTGAATCATAAATATCCATTCTATTGAAAATAACAAAATAACTATTCAACAAAAAAAAAAATGCATATCCAGGACATGGTGTAGAAGAGAAGCTGAGCTTGAGACAAGGGGGCATCCATCAAAGGTCAAAGTTAATATCTGGGTCAAAAACTCCAAAACAGGGCTCAGGAGGAGGCGACCAACTATAGAAGCACCAACAACCTGCAAGAAAGGAAGAACCTAAATCAGTAAAGCAAATGAATAATTAAATAATGCCAGAACAAAAAAAGAGAAAGAACAACATACCTCATTGCCTCCCATCTAATCCAACCGTGCAGTCAAAATAGCTACCTTGGCCTGGAACTGGTCTCTCTCTATTTGAAACTGGTCCCTCTCAGTCTGGTACTGGTCTCTCTGATCCTTTATAGCAACAAATGCAACCTACGGCACATATCCTCCAACCCGATGCCATAAGTTAACCATCTCCTAGCCAACGACATAACTTCCGACCACCACCTCAAAATGAGTGAAGGCGCCTACGGAGTGAGCTTCAAAATGTGTGGCGTAGTCGATCTTTAGAGGAAATAGAAAACCAGCACCCGGCTGACGCTCCTAGTACGGAATAGGAACCCCCTCGATCAAAGCTCTGAACATATACTCAGGTGGATCCCTAGCCGATTGTAACTCATCGTGGAATTGGCGCTAATGCCGGTCAGCCAGATAAGACTCCTAAGACTCATCACTTAGAAAGGAAATCCTTAACAAAGACATCGGGACCAGACATCTAATAGGCTCATAATGAACTGATCTAATAAAGGGCCGCTAGGTTATATCTCTCGCCTCTATCTACTCCAAGTTCGCCCGTAGTGTTATAAAGTCAGTGATCTTAGATCTGTGGGCCACCTGATACAAGCTCATCTTAAGGCCTAAGGATAAAGGTCAGCCTCTACTACCTCTGGATGATGGACCGGCAAGTACTCGTAGCTCTACCAGACCAAAAAAAGCTAAAATCCAGTCACATTGCCCCGATGGGAGGAAGTCCAGACTCGCATGGATCTAGGGAAGCAACCAAAGGAGAAATACCCTTGGTCTAGCTCTGATAAGGCTCCCAAGTCAACTACCACGCTCACCAATCGAAAAGGGACGATTGACTTGTTGTTGTTGCAAAAAGTAGCTAAAAATAATATACAGAACTAGTCGTCGCCTCATAATGTCCCGTTGCTCAGGTGGCAGCTCAACAGAAGGTACTGTCATCCTGATTGAGCCAGTAAACGAAAAAAGCTGAGTAGTCAGAAGGTGGCAAGTCCAATAAAGCACAAGCATCGGCTTTGCTAACTGATTGCAAAGTGATCTAACGGCCGACAAAAGAAAGTCTCGTAATAATGGCGCAATCCAACATAGTAAGATCTAGTTCAAAACCCACGAAATGAAAGGTACCCGTCTCACCAAACCACCTCTCAATCAACACCAGTACCAAATGTCGGTTCAGGCAGTTAGCCTGTAATCCCATGAATGACCCAAAATCGATCTCTGCCAAGAAGGCATGGTAAGATGGAGTGACCCGTTGCATGGTACTGAAAGCCTGATGGATAGCCCCTTTAAAGGATATATGTACTGTGGGAGGAGGCAAGTGCTGTTGAGAGTATACACTGGGGTGGTAGGTAAGATCCCCCAATGAAGGAATGTCTGGTATCTCCAAATCCCCCAAATCAGAGTCCGTCTGCCTACGTCTAGAAGAAGCCCTCCTATAACCGGTCACACGATCTCCCAGGCCCGTTACCTCCTCATCAGCATCCACGTCTCCCTCAAAAACTAGCTCGATTGGAGGAAAAGGGTCAATTGGAGGCATACTCCCTCTCCCGCTCTAATTAGAAGACGTCCGACTAGTTGACCTGCAACTACTTCTAGAATGGTTGGAACTACCAGCTGAATCAGTATGGGCCCCCTTTCCGGACCAATGCCTTCTCTTAGAACCATCGCCACCCACATTAACCATCTTGAAAGCCAAATCAAGGTAAGGACATCAAGACATGGTACGTACAATTCAAAAGGACAAGTGGTATGAAAAAAAAAAAAGAAAAAAAGAAAAAGAGAAAAAAGGATGAAAATGAAAAAAATCTCAAGTTTCGAGTCGAAATAAATTTTCTACACATTTTGTTTTCAAAAATTCAAGTCTCGAGTCAAAGTAAATTTTCTACACATTTTATCTTCAAAAATTCAAGTGTAGAGTCAAAATGAATTTTCTAAACATTTTGCCTTCAAATGTTCTCAGTTTCAAGTCAAAACGAATTTTCTATACGTTTTTCCCAAGTTTCAAATTAAACTACTTTCTAAACTTTTTCCCTTTATAAGTTTATCTAAAAATCAAGTCCTAGGTCTTTTAACTTTCCCTTTCCAAAGTTATTTCAAAATCAAAAATTTATTTTCAAAATCAAATATCAAAAGTTTCAATCAAAACTCATCTTAAAATTTTCTAAGCCTTTCCTTCAAAAGATTTCTATTCCAATCAAGTTTCAAGGTTTTTTAAAAAATTTTCCTTCAAAAAGTAATGTTTAAAATCAATTCTCAAAGATTTTCAAGATTTCAATCCTCAAAAACTCTTTCTTCCAAAATTTTTATCAATTTTGACGATTTTTATCAATTTTAAAGTTTTTTAAATTCAAAATCAGTTTTCAAAGATTCCCTAAACCTTTCCCTCCAAGGTTCTATTCAAAACTCCATTTTCAAAAATGTCCCAAATTCTAGGCCCCCTGAGTTTTTTGGGGCCTTCTTTGCCAAAAAGGCCCCACATTCAAATGTTTTACCTCTTTTTCCTTCAAAAAGACTTCATTTCAAAATTTCTAGCTCTTTCTTCATTTCAAAAAAATTTCAAACTGAATTATTTAGGGCATTCTCTGTCAAAGAGGCCCCACTCGCAAAGGTTTTATATCTTTTCCCTTTAAAAAGATTTTATTTTAAAAAATTTCTAACTCTTTCCTTAATTTCAAAACATTTTGGCAGAGTCTCGTTTATAAATAGTCCTTCTAACACCCGAAACATTAAAAGCACAAATCATGCACCCCACGACATTACAATCACATAGCACCAACACACATGAAGCAATCTGTGCATATTTCTAAGATTTTCAAATTTCCAAACACATGTTCTATTTTCCAAAAAGTTCAAAGGTTTTCAAAATTCTTAAAAATATCTTTCAAAGTCATTTCAAATATTTTTAAAATATTCTCATATTTTTCTAAAGGTCAAATTCAAGAATTTCCATCAATTTCTCAATTTTTCTTATTTTTCAACCATTTTTAATTTTTTAAAAGATGTAAAATTCAAAAAATTTTCAGAAAATCACGAAACTTCTTATGATTGTTCAACACATTTTTCTAAGACATGTGGTGCAAAAATAAAGCCAGAAAACTTAATACCTAAGGCTGTAAGACCAAATCTCAAATTCCTACATAAATCCTCTTTGCATAAACGTGCAAAACTACTCAAACTCAATCAAACAAGCATCAAAACATGGAAACAACATCATCAGAGCGTTCAAAACACATCAAAACATCAATTTTGACTATTTGCACGACTCAAACGGAGTGTTATACATCAAAATCAATAAAAAACAAAAAAAAACTCACATCTTGGAGTTCTCCGGTGAAATCTTCTTCTTCGGTGACAATTCCAATGACGATGACAACTTCCAGCAACTCTCCAGCGTCCCTCAAAGTTGCCCCTTCAATGCACAAGTCTTCCTTCTTGCAAAACACTCGAAATCCCTCATAAATAATCAAGAACTCATCAAACTTGTAAGCCCCAAATACGAGGCTGTGCAGGTTTTATTTCCAGAACCTGGTGCCACTAGCAGTGGCACCAAGGTTATTTTACAAGTGGTGCCACAGTCAAATTCTGGGCGATTTCGCCCCTTTTCCCGCCAAAATTCGATTTCAAACACCCCATGGGCCAAATTGCCATTTTCAAGCTCCAGTCTTCAAAAATTTTAAAATTCCATCCTTCCGATTGCCTTGTGGTCAATATGGGACTCTTACTTTATTATTTTCTACCTTTGACAAGCAAAGACAGAAAATGAGAGGCAGTTATAAGCGACCCATTTTTTTCAGCTCAACAATCTCTGACCCGACCAGATTCACATTCAAACCGACACAGACACATTCAAGTTTAAACCAGTTTTTCAAACTCAATTCAATCAATCAATTGCATCGCGGGCCTATTGGGCCTAAGAGAGGCAAAATCACTAAAATGCCCTTGGGGCATTGCTCAGTCCGATTCCAATAGGCATGTCTTCCTAAAGATGATAAGTCCTTACTTTCAGCCTTAATTTCAGTTCTAGTTCCAATCTAGATCAATCAAACTCAATCTGGCACGTCTTTTGAGAAAGTTGATCCCTGAGATGGTAAGTCCATCCATTCTGGTACGTTTATCGAGAAAACTCCTCGAAACGATAAGTCGCTTCAAACCTGTCGATCGGGTGGAAACGAAAGTCCCTGAGATGGTAGATCGATTAACTTCTGGTGCCTATTAGCCCACTAATGTAGAATGTCCGTCATTCGGCATGTCTTTCAAGAAAATTGATCTCTCAGATGATAAGACTATCTAGTAGTTTTTCGAGATCAGGCAGTCTTTAGAATGAATGCACACTGTTAGAGTGATGAAAACACACACAAACCTCGCAACCGTCAGAGTGGTAGAAACACTTGCAAATAGGATGACATTGGGAATTGCCAACAAACCCTTCTATGTCACGGGACAGACCTCGCCTCTTGGCCGTGACACATTTACTAAAGGACAGGATACCTTTAGAAACCAACTCGTCACACATCATCGAAGTCACAGAAACACTCGAAATCTGGGTCCACACCAATGACTGCTAGCCCATTCCGGTGAAAAATAACCAAACTACCCCTTAAGCCTTTCCAGCACGCTTCTTGAGACAGTATCTAAGTCCTCAAAGCGGTAAGTCCACCATTCTAAGATTATCCCAAAGACAATTTGCATGTTCAAGCATCTTTCAGTCGGTTCCGGATCAATTTTGAGACCATTCGGTCAAAATGACCATTTTGCCCTAGACATCCGATCGCCTTTGGGGACCACACCATCTCTGGATATCAAACCGGTAACCTTTCAAGAATGCTTCAAATAGTATGCTTAGCCTTCTAACTGTTGGGGACTGCGAAATTTCCCACGACCTGGCTATAGTGTATACGCATACTACCAAAAATTCTAATCTGATTAGCATAGCATAATCTACGTGATTAGAATCATACCTTCGAGATTTCTCTAGTTTGATCCCGAATAATAAGAACCAGCACTAAGCACGAAGCAACCGCTCGAACTTAACCTTCGGACTTCTGCTATATTCTTCGTACACTCCTTGCTCTATAGAGAGTAGGCTCGCTGCTGCTAGGGTTTCTCTTCCTCACAAAATCGTGTATCTCTCAATTATGTGCAGAGTGTGTAACCCTAGCAGCTCTTAGAGCCCGTATATATAGAGGCTACAACAAGGACTATAGGATTAGTATAACTAGGGCTTCTTACACAAATAAGGACTCCTAATCTAACCAGGATTAATCCTTATTTACGTAAATTATAATTTATACCATTAACAAATTATAATTGCACTCCTTGTTATACTAGAAATTATATTTCAAGCTCCACATTATTAAATGTTTATTTGATAGGTCGGATTCATAATCCACCTGCAGGGTTTGACATAATCAAAACTTATAAGCTTCCTCAAGAGAGTATCATCAATCCCTATACGGGGACGTGGATTCCATCAACAATAAATATTCACCATACACATAATATTATTGTCCAACTCACTGAGTTTATTGACCCATAAAGAATCTCACTCTTCTGTGAATCAAATCAATAAATATTACATGCACGTGTCTATTTATTATATTAGGATTAAGAGCATAAGCACTCATAATAATCATGAGGTATTAATTATTTTATATAGTCAGTATAAAAACAATTACCTCAACACGGTCCTGTTCAATACACACAAAGTGTACTAATGCAAGGAGTTGGAACTATACTGTTCCCTATAGTCAAGACAGATCTATTAAAACCTTGTACTACAGTCCTACTGATGGTGTGTCCATTTCCATCTAAGACTGTGAACGATAAACTTATATTCCATAAGAACCGATGATCTGACCTTCTGTGTGTAAGTCATACTCTACACACCAAATCATCTACTATATAGAATAAGAGACACACGTGCATAATCATTAAATAAATGACGCAATGCAATCATTTCTCACACAGATTCTCATTAAAATGGAATAACCAATTTATTAATAAATACTAAAGCTATTACACAAAGCATGTCTTTTAGTATAAATTTCCAACAATCTCCCACTTAGACTCAAAGCCATGCTGTAATGCATCTAAGTCCCATCCCTTCTAGATGACTCTTAAAAGTCTTTGCTGGTAAGGTCTTTGTAAAGGGCTCTGTCAGGTTGTCTGTTGATGCAATCTTGGTAACCACCACATCACCTCTGTATACTATGTCTCGTATAAAGTGATATTTACGCTCTATGTGTTTTGCCCTCTTGTGGATCCTAGGTTCCTTCGAGTTAGCAACTGCCTTGCTATAATCACAATAAAGTGTAATAGGCGACTGTACTGAAGGTACCTCTCCTAGATCCAACAGAAAGTTTCTAAGCCAAACAGCCTCCTTGGCTACCTCAGAGGCTGCCACATATTTGGCCTCCATGGTGGAATCAGCAACACATGATTGCTTGATACTCCTCCAACTAATGGCTCCACCTCCTAGGGTAAACACATTTCCCGAGGTTGATTTTCTGGAATCCTTATCTGAATGGAAATCTGAGTCTGTGTACCCAATGGGTACTAGACTATCTGCCTGATAAACTAACATATAATCCCTAGTCCTTTTCAGGTACTTGATTATATGCTTTACCGCAGTCCAATGTTCCCGCCCTAGGTTCGACTGATATCTGCTGACTATGCCTACGGCAAAACAAATGTCAGGTCTAGTACAAAGCATAGCATACATGAGGCTTCCCACTGCTGATGCATAGGG
>CM065392.1:2667500-2700000 GCA_033060915.1 Euryodendron excelsum | reverse complement strand
ACTACAAAAATCCAAATATAATACAACATTCCCCTTGGTTTTCCCCTATTCTCACCACATAAAACTCCCAAAAATTCTATATCCTTCTCCTTCTCCTTCAACCGCGGCTAGGTTTTAGGGAAAATTTGTGCATTTCGGACGTTATTCGAATGGAAAATTTTAACTCTCGAATGGCTTCGGACACAAAACATCGACTCTGGAGCTCGACCGTCTGACATAGCATCTAAATAGTGTCTCGTGCATTCGAACGGTGAAGTAACCGTCTGAACGATGCGTTCAAATGGTGAAATCACCGTCCGGACGATACGTCTGAATGGTTAAATCATCGTCCGAACAGTGCATTCGTACGGCGGATCACTGTCTGGACGGTGCATCCGAACGGTCTTCTATGCTTTTAGCCCACTTTTGCCATTTTAGCCCCAAAAACCTACAATACACCAAGGAAACCAGTTTAGAATAATTTATTGCTAAAAACCTATTCTAATAAATATATTAGGGCTAACAAACAACTAATTAAGGGACAAAGATTATACTTTTAGAGTGAAATCAACTCCTCCAACTTAGTTTTTGCTAGTCCCTAGCAAAAATACATAAAAGAAATAGATATGTACAAAAAGTAAAGTTCTCTTTCGGAGAAATCTCGAGTGCATTTAGCATATGTACCAAGCCTTTAAACCCCTAAGTTACCCCCTAGGGAACGAGTGGTGTCTCGTGAGGGTTTTTAGTGATGATACCCACAAATATCTCTTTGTGAACAGTTAGTCAACATAAAATTTAGGAAAAATATGCACTACCTACTCAAGAGTTCGATGGATACACTCTAAACTTCAAACAAATGTACGAGTATGCAAAAAGTCATACAAAAGGGAGGTTCATGTGCATGGGTGAAGAGTCATGCTAAACAACACAAATGCAAGTCTCTTAAGCATATATAACCCTTTAAAGCTTTGATTCATTTCTCACGGGCATACACTCAGAATTAAAGACTCAAATGGTTCTCACAATGACATGTGCAACAATGGAGTAAGTGTAGTAGTTTATACAAGCGAACATATCCAATACAAGAACTGGTAAAAATGTAAGTGTATTGACTTTGACATAACTTCATGAAGGGACATTCATAGATAAGTAGTGATTTAAAGAATTGACAAGATAAATCTTTTACTCTAATAGGAATTACAATCAAGCATCCTTGGGTCAATTAAGTGATTTGAAAGACGAAGAGATATAAGGTAGGAATGATGAGAAGTAAGTACAAATCAACTCATGAGTGTATGAGATAATGATTGAATATCATTTCCAACTACTCCCTTTTATGCACCCAAGTCTTCATATACATGAACATTTTCAATTTTTACAATTCCCTATTTCTTTGCTTTGTTGCCAACCCACATAATACTCCCTTTTTTTTTTTTTTTTATATGTATACAATTCTTTTTCCCCCCATAGATGTAAGGGAAATGGAATACCACTTCCACAATTATATCTCTTGAAGAAGAATTTGGTGACAAATGAAATAAAGGGGCACATGGTAAAATAAAAAGGGAGTTAATGGCTATGAATAAGGATATGGTCCTAGAATCACGTCTAAGGTGCCAAATTGTAACATTCTATAGAGTAAAAGTGTCAATGTTAAGATCAAAACTCATCTTATGAACCAAATGCAAGCATAATGAAGTTATTCAAGAGAAATGAAGATGAAATATCAATAATTGAGTAAATGTAAATGCTCCGAAAGGCTGTAAATACTCTAAAACAAATAAGGTAATAATCTATACTAGGTAAGGATGAAAATTCAAAAATCAAGTAGCAAATGATGTTACAAAGCATAACTTGTGTCCAAAGTGTATAACTCTATACTAATGCATGAATTAAGCACTTCGCATGGAGTTCAAAGTAAGAAAATAAGTCCATCTCAACTTAAGTTGGGTTAACTGTCATAACTAGTGGAACGGAGCATCGGAAATGAAAGGTCAACACATCCATCACAATAACTGAAAAAGCATATGTAAAGAGAGACAGGAATAGATGTGCAAACGTAATGAGAACTGATACTTATGCCATACAATACGAGAATCTCCATCAAAGCAGTAAAAGTGAACAAAATATATCAATGTCTGAGCACACCTGTATCTAAACAATCCAAAAATATAGAATAGAGATAAAGGTCATACAGAAAGGATGTACAATAGAGAAAGCTCAAAACATAGTCCACTATATCAAAACAGGGTTTTAGATACAAACATGATGTAATGATATGATGTGTGTACAAAATGCATCTAAACCCTAGACTATGACAAATCATCCCCATCGTCATCAAGGGGTGGTGCTGTAGTTGTCCTCAAAGCCCGGACCTCAATAAATAACTCTTCGATGATCCTATTCTGACCTTGGGTCTAACCCTTAAGTGCAGTGATATGCTCAGTCTGGACTTGGATCTGGCCCTCTAGTGTAGCAATATGAACAACATGTGAGGCTCGAGCAGCTATAATGTCTCGATGCTAGGCCGCTCCCGCAACTATGCACTCTCCAACCTCGCAAGATCAACAGACTGCTATGCTGATGTAACAGCTAAGACAACCAGTATCTGCTGCATCTGCAATGATTGGTCTGGCATCTGCTGTGGCTGGAAGTGCTACTACTGTTGCTGATCTTGCGACTGGTCAAAATGAATGTGCATGTCATACTGAGCGGGGTCCGCAAGGTCTAGCTACTCCTGATCAGGCACTGGCGGCTGTTGCTGCTGCTCCGGTTGCTGAGCTGGCATCTGTGGAGGTGACTATGACTAGAACTACAGCTGCTGCTGAAGCGCTCTGCGTGACTTGAGTCCCCACTGAATGGTGGACCTATAGACTGGCTCCTTCGCCGGCTGGGATCGAGGCACACTTATAACTGGGCCCCCAAGTACGATCTTAATCACCCGAGTCAGCAAAATCCTGAATGGGATAGAACCCTACGCTTGCGGGTGTAAACACTCGTCCACAAGCACTCTAAACATGTAAAGCAAGAGATCTATGGTCCGCCCTGTCCCTATGGCCCACAAAAGACTCGCCCTAACCCTCTTAACATCCAAATGTCTAGCTATGGGGTAGATGGAGTGACAACAAAAAATGAGCAGGAGGGAGTAAACTGGGAGCAACACTCTAGTAGGAAGTTGCCGATGACCAGCCCATTGAGTGTCTGGGAAATAAACCTCGACGGAAATAATATCAAAGTCCTCAGGGGCTCCCCGAGTTGGGAAACTAAATTGAGGATCTACCACTCTAGGTAGTCCATAAATCCTAACAAAAGTATTGGGGTTGATCTCAATATCGTGCCCCCTGACCCAAGAAAAGATTCGCTCATGTCCCAGGGTAATACAACAAATAGACATGTTCGCCATGAACTCAGCGAGCAAAGTGAAAATGGCATCCCCGTGAAAGTAGTGAGGGGGGATGAACCCCTAGTCTCGAAAACCTCAGCCCACAAATGCCTAGGGCCCCTAACCTAGTCTAGGTCCATCCTACGTTTAAGTATAAGGCCTCGCCTAATCCAAGTATGGGAGAATGACTCGAAAGCATCCTCCAACACAAAATGATGATGGTCATAGGCTGGGGGTGGCTGTGCCCCTACTAGGGCAGCTGGAAGGGCATCTGGGGCCCCTCTGCCTACCATACTCTACTTGATCTAAGAATATAAACTCTAGGTAAACAATGAAATATCTACGAAGAAAAGGCACAGGAATACCTTGGGAAGCCTGAATCGAAAGGCAACAAAGTTAGGGGCACGTGCTCGAGCTCCGACTGGGCTTTGCTAGCGCCCAAAAGCTCTTAAAACTCTCAAAACCTTTCTGTATAGCATCTGTAGTGAGTCTGAACTCACTTCAGATGCATATTTATAGACCTGGACCACCGTCCAACGCACATCCAATATGCGTCCGGACGGTGCATCTAAACGGGAAAAGGCGTTCGAACGGTTAAAAAATGCGTCCGAGCGGTATGTTTGACATGCGTCTGAACACTATCCGAACGGTCAATGATTCCATCTGATTATCGTCCGAACGGTCCCTAACTGTTTGGACGCACCATCTGAATGGTAAAATACAAAATTTTTGAAAAAAATACAAAAAAAAAAAAACCCAAAAAAATACAAAAATGTAAAACAAACGATTCTAAACTAAAAATACTACAAATGTACAAAAATAAAACCTACAAAACTACAAATTTATACAAAGAAAAAGCCCCGAATAAGCTCGTCCACCCCCCACTTAAGAGATTGCATTGTCCTTAAAGCAAAAACACAATTTAAACCAGGGACAAAACAAGGGGGGGCGGGCCCTTAGTCAAACCATTGTCAAATCAAGATTAGTAGATCAATGAGATCCACACAATCTACCTCACCACAAAAAAGCTCGAAATAGGGCTTTAACCAGTGCCCATTGACCTTGAAAGGCATGCCATTTTTAAGATTTTGCACCTTAATAGCACCATAGGGAGAAATTTCCCTAATTTGATAGGGGCTGGAGCATTTACTTCTCAATTTTTCCTAAAAGAGGTGTAACCAGGAATTATAGAGAAGAACCTTTTGACCAACAATAAAAGTTTTTCGATGAATGTGTTGGTCATGACGGTCTTTTATCTTGGCCTTTAAAATTTTGCGTTCTCATACGCATCATTTCTTATTTCATCAAGTTCATTCAATTATTGCTTACGGTGGTCACCGGTTTCACCCAACCCCTCATTACATTGTCGAATTGCCCAATATACCTTTTGTTCTACATCAACCAGGAGGTGACATGGTTTTCCATACACAAGACGGTACGGGGAGGCACCAAGAATGGTTTTGTAAGTCGTTCGATAGGCCCACAATGCGTCAATTAAGCGTAAAGACCAATCCTTTTGAGATGAATTAACCATCTTTTCTAGGATTGTCTTGATTTCTCGATTGGCTAATTCTACTTGGCATTGAGTTTGGAGATGGTATGTCAAGCCAACCTTGTGAACAATGCCGTATTTTCTCATGAGTACCCCTATTGGCTTATTACAAAAATGGGAGCCACCATCACTTATGATGGCTCGAGGCATACTGAACCAGGAAAAGATGTATTCTTTTACAATTTGACCACAACATGATGGTCATTGGTTTGTGCCAGGATAGCCTTTACCCACTTCGAAACATAGTCAATTGCCACTAAGATATAGAGATACCTAAACGAACTAGGAAAAGGACCCATAAAATCAATGCCCCAACAATCAAAAACTTCCAAAACAAGAATGGGATTAATGGACATCATCTATTTCCTAGTAAGGCTCCCTAAAAAGAATGAACATCTTTAAACATTGTAAGCCAGTAAAGTCCACTTTGTAAAATCTTGGCCACAATTATTTTTTATGAGAAATGGCCCCCACAAGCATGAGAATGACAAAATTCCTTTACATTTTGGAATTCATCATCCAGCACACTTCGCCTCACAATTTGATCCGAGCAATATTTAAACAAGGCTCATCCTAAAAAATTGCCTCACTAGCTGAAAGAATTGCCGTTTATCCAATAAGGACCAATAAGAAGGTATTACTTTTGTGGCCAAATGATTAGCCACATCAGTGTACCATGGAGTTAAGGCATGATTTACGGAATTACAAGACATAAGTTGTTCATCAAGAAAAGTCTCACAAATAGGAGAGTCATCTTTTATAGGGTGCTCAAAAGGGAGGCGAGATAAATGATCTGCCACAACGTTTTCCACTCCCTTTTTTGTCCCTAATTCTAAGATTAAATTCTTGAAAAAGGAAAATCCACCTAATCAATCTAGGCTTTGTATCTTGCTTGAACAAAAGACTTTTAAGGGTAGCATGGTTGGTGAAAACTATGACTCTCGACCCTACTAAGTATGATCGAAACTTATCCAAAGCAAAGACGATGGCCAACAGTTCTTTCTCGGTGGTCGTGTCATTAACTTGGGCCTTATTCAATTTTTTGATCGTGTAATGGAGCACATGAGGTTTCTTATCATTTCTTTAGCCTAGAACGGCCCTTACGGAAAAGTCACTAGTATCACACATAAGCTCAAAAGGTAGGCTCCAATCCGAATGTTGGACTATGGGAGCCGTGGTCAAGTGATTTTTTAATTTGTTAAATGCTAGTTGACAAGACGACGTCTACTCAAATGGAGCGTATTTTGCCAAGAGGGCACATAGAGGCCCAGAAATGGCACTACAAGATTGAATGAAACACCGGTAAAACCAGCATGCCTAAGAAATGACCTCAAATTCTTAACATTACTAGGGGCAGGTAGCTTTGAATAACCTCAACCTTAGCGGAATCTACCTCAATACCCCTGCCGAAAATGATGTGGCCAAGAACTATCCCATGTGTCACCATAAAGTGACAATTCTTCTAATTCAAAACGAGATTACTCTCCTCATATTTCTTAAGTACCGACTCTAGATTTTCAAGACATTGATCAAAGGTGTCTCCATACACCGAAAAATCATTCATAAAGACCTCCAAAATTCGTTCCACCATATCATCAAAAATGCTAATCATGCATCTTTGAAATATGGTGGGAGCATTACAAAGCCCAAAAGGCATTCGTTTGTAAGCAAAGGTGCCAAATGGGCATGTGAATGTGATCTTGTCTTGGTCTTCCATGGCTATTTCTAATTGGTTATAGCTGGAGTAACCATCCAAGAAATAATAAAAAGCTCGTCCCACTACCCTCTCTAAAACTTGGTCAAGAAAGGGAAGGAGAAAATGATATTTGGTGGTTACGGCATTAAGGCGACGGTAGTCAATACACATATGCCACCCGGTTTGGATTTCGGGTAGGTATCAATTCATTGTTCTCATTTTTTACTACTGTTATCCCGGACTTTTTGGGGACCACTTGGGTAGGACTCACCCACTTAAAATCGACAATTGGGTATATAATACTCGCATCAAGGAGCTTTTGAACTTTGCCCCTCACAACTTCTTTCATGGTTGGGTTTAATCGCTGTTGCATTCGGCGCACCTGCTTAGCCCCCTCCTCAAAATAAATGCGATGAGTGCATAAAAGAGGGCTAATGTCGTGTAAATCAGCAATTGTCTAACCTATGGCCTTATGGTGCTTCTTGAGCATCTCTAACAAGCTCTTCTCCAGAGCTTCCGTTAGTGATGAAAATATCACTATGGGATAAGATTTACCCTCACCCAAAAATACGTATTTAAGGGTAAAAGATAAAGGCTTCTATGCGGGGGTTGATATGAGTTGGAATGAGCTTGAGGTGGAGGTTGGAATGGTTTCAGTTGTGTAGGGAATGATGTAATTGGTGGAGGTTGGTATTATTGTGGTGGTGATAGTGGAGGAGGTGCTTGATAAGATTGACGGTGGTGATACCCTCCTTGATAAGCTTAGGGATTAGAAGTTCCCTAATTGCGTCATCCAAAATTAGGATAATTCCTCCATCTCAGGTTATAAATGTTGGAATAGGGGTTTCCCCCTCCTCAATTGTAATGGCCAATAGCATTGACTTGGCCATGCAAGGCCTCCTTAATACCCAGGATAACCGGGCACGACATGGTGTCGTGCTCTTTGGTATCACACACAACACAACATATTTCCTTAGGCTCCTTAGTCTCCACCAAGTTCACCTTTTTAAGCTCTAAGGCCTCTAGTTTTTTCGCCATGGTGGCAAGCCTAGCATTCACATCATTAACCTTTCTTAATTGGTATCTTACCCCTCCTTGTGTGTTGGGCCTATCTTAGAGATTTTTGGTCCCAATGGTTGCCCAATCGCGAGCCAAATTAGTGAGGTAATCAAAATAGGAATAAGCTTCGTGAGGTTGCTTATCCATGAAAGTACCCACACACATTGTCTCAACAAATTGTTTGAGTTAAGGCGTAAGAAAAGCATAGAAGAAATTAATGATGTGCCACTCGGCAAAGCCATGATGTGGGCAAGAGACTAGGAGCTTTTTGAAACGCTCCCAACATTGAAAAAATAATTTTCCCAACATGGGAGAAAACTGTGAAATTTGACATCTAAACGCCTCCGTTCTATTTTTTGGAAAAACTTTTTCAAAAACTCCCCTTAAAGAGTTTGCCAAGAGTAAATAGAAAATGGTCTCAAAAAGTTGAACCACGTTTTGGTTATGTCCTTTAAACAAAATAGAAAGAGTTTGAGAAAAAAGATTTCCCTTGGACAAGAATCGCCCATCACTAATGAGCATGCATCCTCGAATTCCTTTATGAAGGCATAAGGCCTTTCCAAATCTACCCCATGAAATTGAGAAAGTATTTGTATCATACCCGGCCTTATGTTTAGGGTGGCATAATGTGGTGGAAAAACTATGCATGAACTCGGCACTTGCTGTGGTGGGTTCATGTAATCTCTTAATGTGCAAAATTGAGGAACCCCCATATTGCCATGGATGCTCCCTCTTTCTATATTATCACCCCCTAAGCCATGTGTGGCATTTAGAGGAGGTTGGGGTGGCAATCCACCTATTGGTGGGTTAAGCAATACATTTGGATTTTGTGAGTTAAGATTGGGTGGAACAACATCAGGTAGCCTACCTTCTTCAATTATCTCTTCCATAGGAATAGTGCCTAGGTCGACTACTAATGAAATTATGGAAGGTGTGTTAACCGGTGATGGTGGGTTGACTCATAAAAGGCGTCTATTGTCTATTCGTACCCAATGGGACATGCATATGCAATGCGTAAATAGTATGCCTCAATCCTAATCAACACATCATACATAAGCACTATCAATGCCATACAATGACTTTTTCTCAATTAACCAGACAACGGCTTTTCAACTCCAACCTTCTGCTCTACGTGCTAGAAAATACCACCAATTTGCAAATAAAGCACACACTACCCTATCTCCTCTAATGCTCCTAGCAATATGCAATGCAACTAATTGATCAAACAAAATAAATTATTGAAAAGAAAGAAATAAAAATCCTAGTATGATATTCACAATGAAGTTGAAAGAGTTACCTCGGCTCAAAGCCGTAGATGCTTCCCTCGTAGGTGGGTGATCAATTTCCACCTTGTTTTTGTGATTTTAATTTTAATTTTTTGCAATTTGCTTGTTCCTTCAAATCCCCGGCAATGGCACCAAAACTTGGTTATGCCCCAACTAACACGTCGGAAGCGGTTGTAGTTTAAATGGAGGCATTCCCCATTATCATATTCTCCTAAGGGATTTGTACCAATCTAGCAATAAAAACAAGCGCAATTTAGGAATTGTTCAAATTGAAATTGCAATACAATGATGAAATTGAAATCTATGGTAACTAAAATTAGACTGAAAATCTTTAAAAGTTTTGTTGACGGTTTTTACTATCACCTAGGCAATTAATTGAAAATGACAATTAAAATACTAAATTAAGCAATTAAAATCTAAATAACACAATTGAATCAACTTGATAATTCTACCACAACTACAATGATTAAAACGGAATTAATTTCAAACTAATAGAAATTCAAGTGAGATAATTTCGGAGTTTAAATCGAATAAAAAGGGTGTTTGGGTGCAATTGCTCCAATCAACCAATTCTAGCATAGAATTTGGAAAGGAGAATTTTGGGTTAACTCAAATCAACGATTTCCAAAGGATCCTTGATTTTCGGAAAATTTAAAATTGAAAATCTAGGGTTCTCTAATTAATTTGGAATTAGATTTAATCACAATTTAGAGGTCCTTAGAAATAAATCACATGTTATTAATTATGATTATAGATCCAAAATTTCTACAATAATCAATTCCAAATAATAGAGAAAAATACAACAAATATATTCAATGAGATTTAGAAACTCCCCTTTCATTTCCCATGCTTTCCTTGGAAGATTTTCACATTGGCACCCAAACTATGGATTTAGCTAAAAAAACTCCATGAATGAAAGCTTGCCATAATACACTGAACAAAACTCTAATTTAAATTATAAGGAAATTATATGTGAAAGATTACAAGAAATACAACAAGAATCTACCAAGATTTCGTCCCAAACCAAATACAAAATCCTAACTACAAAAATCCAAACATAATACAACCAAAATACAACATTCCCCTCGATTTTCCCCTATTCTCACTACACAAAACTCTCAAAAATTCTATATCCTTCTCCTTCAGCTGCGGCTAGGTTTTAGGGCAAATTTGTGTTGTCCGTTCGAAGTGTGTCCGACGGGCGTCCGAAGTTTGTCCAGATGCACCATTCGGATGGTAGAGGAACCATTTGGACGGTTGTTTTACTGTCCGAACACTCTTCAGATGTTATTCGGATGGAAAATATTGCCTCTAGAATGGCTTCCAACGCAAAATATCGCCTCTGGAACTCAACTGTCTAACGTAGCATCCGAACGATGTCTCGTGCGTTCGAATGGTGAAGTAGCCATCTAAACGGTGTGTTCAAATAGTGAAATCACCATCCAGACAATATGTCTGAACGGTTAAATCACCGTCCGAATGGTGCGTTCAAACGGTTGATCACCGTCCGGACGGTCTTCTTTGGTTTTAGCCTATTTTCGTCATTTTAGCCCAAAAAACCGACAATACACTAAGGAAACCAGTTTAGAACAATTTATTGCTAAAAACTTATTTTATTAAATACATTAGGGCTAACAAACAACTAATTAGAGGATAAATATTACACTTTTAGGCGTCAAACCAATAAATGGCCTGGTGCCACTCCTAGTGGTGCCAGTGGGAAATTTACCCCGACACCCCTGTAACAGGCGTTGGGATTGTTTTAGTTGCCTGTAAATATAGTCCCTTCCCTGCGTAAAAAGGGTCTATGGATTCAGTCTAGAAACTTTGTCTCTTCTAAAATAGAGCTCGAAGTCTCTCCAAACACTAATTCTCTCAAGTCCTCTTCAAGCCCTAGCCTCCATACACTCAAACCCTCACCTCTATACACCATATACACTCAAACACATGCCTCAAAGCATCCATTGAAGACTCAAGTGCTGCAACTTCAAAGCCCTCAAGATTCAAAAAAAGTAAAGCAAATCAAGCAATCAAAGTAAGAAGAATACGAGGTTAGTTTTCTATTTACTTTTATGTAATCCCCCCTCTCTCTTCTCCCTCCTAACCCACTTGAGTTTTTTTTCTATTTTAATCCCTATCTTCTACCTTATCTTCTTGCATGCTTGGAATAAGGGACTCCCTGATTTATGCCTAGGAAACTGTGTTGGGGGCTTTCTTCAAATTCAACCTCTGATGTTGTGGGTTCGGCCCCCTTGATTATGTGGTGAAACTGAACCTTGTATGTTCATGACCCTATTGTATTGTGCATGTCATATTCATACATTTATTCAAATTGCTTTCAAAATTTGTTTTTTTAAACCTGCATCAAAACTCTTTTTCAAAACTTGTTTTCAAATCACAATTTAGAGTGATTCTAGCCATTCCATAGTTAGGGTTGTTTGAAGAAAGTGTCATATTCAATATGACCATTAAGATCCAAATTTTGAGTGTAAACTCTAAATTGTTTTTATCAAAATCACAGTCTTAAGATGATTCTAGCCATTCCATGGTTATGGTTGTTTTAAAAAAATGTTATATTTAATGTGATCATTATGGTACATATTTCAAAACCCTATTTGTTTTCAAAATCACAACCTTAGAATGATTCTAATCTTTTCATGATTAGAATCGTTTTAGGAAAGTGATATATTTAAGAGACTCGTAAAAGTCCATGTTCAAACATTTTTTCAAATTGTTTTGCAAATCTACTTCCTAAAAACTCTTTTAAAAAATTTACTTCCCAAAAACTCTTTTCAAACATCTACTTTCTAAAAAATATTTGTCTTGAAGTCCAAGTCAAACCCTAGAATCCATGATTAAGAAACTCTAATTCATTTCTTAAAGTAATGACTTTCTATTTTCTACATCAAATCATAGGTTTTCAAAATCTCTTTTTCTATCAAATCATAGGTCTCCAAATCCAAGATTTTCAAAACTCAATCTTTCCAACTTGATGTCAAATCAAATCTTCCAAATTTAGAAATCCAAATCAAATTCTCTAATTTTGATAACAAAATCAAATCATCTATTTTTGGAAATAAAATTTAATATTCTATTTTAGGAAATAGGAATCAAATCTTTCCTAATTCTAATCTTTCCTAACTTCAATCTTCCCTAATTTCAAACCTTTCCAAATCTCAACTTTTTAAATTTCAAATTATCAAATCTTTTTTAATTTTAATTTTTCTTAAATTCAAACTTTCAAATCTTTTCTAATTTCAAACTTCCAAACCTTTCTTAATTTCAAATCTTCATATCTTTGCAAATTTTAATCCTTCTAAGTTCAAATTTTTCTAAATTCAAATCTTTCCAAAATCAATTCTTTCCTAAAATGAAAGTTTTCTATTTTGAAACTTTTCTAATTAAAAGCTTTCCAAAATTCAATCTTTCCTAAATCCTAACTTTCTAAATACTTTTAAATCAAATAATCAAGTCAAATCTTTGCAAGTCTTTTCAAGTCAAATGTTTCTAAAATCAAATCAAATCATTTCTTAATCTTTCTTAAATCCAACTTTCCTAATTCGAACCTTTCTAAAATTAAACTTTTTAAGTCTAAATTAAACTTTCTTATTTCAAGTACATGCTTCAATCCTAAGTTACCTAAGTCCTAAGATATCAAGCCTTAGTTCAACCCTAATCCTAAAGTTAGGAACTTCAACTCCTTTTCTAAACCAAGATGATTTTCAAACTTCAATTTAAGTCAAGATATTTTCAAAGTTCAACTCAATCTTTTTCAAATCAAATCCAAGTTCTCCTTTAAGGTTCAATCGTTTCAGATCAAAATCAATTCAAGCCCTCAAATTCAATTTCAAATCAAGATCAATTCCAAGTTCGACTTCAAATCAAAGTTTTAAATCAAATCTTTTTAAATGAAACTTTTTAAAGACCCCAAAAGTGTCTATTTTCAATCGGACCTTGTGTTCAAATTACGACTGACCTGATTCCCAACAAAGGGATACGTAGGCAACCCTCATGGGTGCGATCACAACATTTTTTCAAATTTATAATTTCACAACCATTTTTAAATTTTTAATTCCACAACTTTTTTCAAATCTCCAATTTTCACATACTTTTTCAAGTTTCCAAATTTCATAATCTTTTTCAAGCTTCAAATCCTCTTTTCAAATCTATTTTTAAAATCAAATATTTTTCTCGCACTTGCAGGTCATGCATCATATCAAATTTCTTTCTAAAATTCTTTTCAAAGTGGATATAATTGAACATTGAATAATCAAAGATTTTAATTGAGTGAACCTAAGGTGAATAGACATGTAGGTACTGAAAGGGCAAGATAAGGTAATAGCTTAGTGCATCTTCTATATGCGTAACCAACCTTCGAACATAGAATCACTACTTTCAAAGACAAAAAATGGAGTTATTTTAAAAAAATGGCTAGACTCTTTCCAAAGGTTGCCAAACAACTTGTTTCTTAAAACACTCTCTTGAGAAAGTTTTCCAAAACCTTTTCAAAAATTCTAAGTTTAATCTTCGGATTGCACTTAGTTTTAGGTGACCTAACTCACTTTAACCAAGTTAGGTGGCGGCTCCAAACTTTTTCTAAAACCCCTTATTCAATTCAATTTTCAATTCAAACCGAGTCGCACTTGTCTTTCTAAGAGGTTGTGTTTTAACGAGAGAGTATCGTGTTTTTCTCACTTGTGTGTGTTTTCGAGTACGAAAAATCCAGGCGCGACAATGATCTTACTAGCTGCACAATACAGATGGAGGATTTATCAACTTGATATGAAGACATATGATCAAGCTGCGGATATTTTTATGAAGCCTTTGAAGAATGAAGTGTTTATCAGAGTCAAAATGAAGATCTTACTTGGTATGGTCAAGTTTAAGGAGGAATGTTAAAAGTGTAAACTTGCCAAGATCTGAAAGCCTTTAGAGTTGAAGACAGAGCAGCCGTGAAAGCTTAGGGATGAAGCATTTGAAGATTCAACCATGGAAGGTTACAGAAGGATCAAGAAACTTTAGACAGCTGAGAGTCAAAGTCGTGTACGCTATGTTTGCTACAATGGTCCACCATTGATGACCAACACAGAAATTTATTCAACCTTCTTAATGCTTCATCTGAGTAGTATAAATATAGTTATTGGACTGTGCTTGTAAGATATATCAATGAAAATAAGAGAGTACGAGAGAAATTGAAAGTGCTCTATAATTTATTTGAAATTTATGGGAGTGAATTGTGTATGAAAATTCATTGTGTTGTTTTTTTTTTTATCTCCAATTAATAAAATAACTTATTCTTTGCCCAACAAGAGAGAGGATGAGGTAAGAGACAAACACTCAGATAGAGAGATAGAGACAAAGAGTAATAGTTGATGCCTTCTGAATTTGGACATTGACCAAAGTGCTCCATTACAGAGGACTGTAGTACATTTCGATCATAAACACCCCCTCAATTTAATGCAGAACGATGCTGAATTCCTTTGTGATGCTTGCGGCAAACAAGAAAGAGGTTCCTCTTCTTACATTTGTATTACATGCCAATTATCGGTCCACTCGGAATGTGCTTCGTTACCCAAGAGTATATCGGTTACAGAAAAGTCCATTGGCTTGATAACCAATATTCACGTCGAGAAATTACTAAGTTTGGGAGAGGAAAAGGAAGAAATAGAGCTCGAACATTTCAGTCATCCGCACTTCTTGACTTTATGTGAAGGCTTGGAGAATGATGGAAAATGACATGGGTGTTCGGAACACCTTTTAGGTCCTGCTTATACTTGCGCCAAGTGCGGATACTTCTTGCACAAATTGTGTGTAGGGCTACACAGAGAGATTTTGAAGCACCCCTTGCACTCAGAACACCCTCTTGCACTCCTTGTAAACCCACCTTCCCTCGTGCTTGCTTACTTTATCTATCATTGTTCTTTATGCAATTTTAATATAGACCTGAGATGTGTTTCTAATGCAGCAGAACTTTAAAGAACAAGAAACTCAGCTCCAATCTATTGATTCACCACAAATGCCAGATTAAAAATCTTCTTTTAACCTATAGAATCACCACGAATCATAGGTTCAAAGGCATCAAGCGTTCGTTGATTCACAAGAATACCGAACGATTGGGAAGAGTGTAATTTTCAAGCACAAATTTTATTAAACTTCCAAAACTGCTGAAAATAGGTCAAACAATTGTATATATAGCGGCATGCAACCCTAGGGCCCCGGAACAAACCGGGTTAAATAAAAGAACTGACAAAAGCCCAAAAAATAAATAAGCCCAAAACATAAAACGGGCTAAAAAACATACTTAGAGGCATTTTTTTGCGTTTTCCTAGGCCACATAAATATAATTTTTCCCTTTCTCCGGCTCGTCGCAAGGTTTTTGAAAACATATTATAATAGGAAAACAGAATTACGAGTCAAAAGTTATGGCCAATTGAAGTTTACCGACCACCGGCCTAGGTATATCGCCGTCGCCGCGTCTCCAAATAATCATCGGCTATGCGATCCGCATCATCCTCCCTAGGTTGGAAAGAATTTGCCCATGAATTCGAATCTGCCTCCTCCTCGGAACTGTCACCATGGTAAGGCATGAGATGCTTCACATTGAACACGTTAGAAGTGTTGACATGGCTCGGCAGCTTCAATCGGTAGGCATTAGGATTGATCTTCTCAACAACTTCATACGGCCCAACTTTCGGAACTGCCAGTTTGCTGTATTCATGAGCTGGATACCGATCTTTGGTTAACACGGCCCACACAAAATCCCCCACTTCAAACTCCACCTAGCGCCGCTTCTGGTCAGCTGCCTACTTATATTTCGCTGTCGACTCACGCAGATTTTGCTGCACTTGGTTATGGACAGTCTGCAGATCTATGATAAAGTCTTCTACCTTCTTATGGACCTTTGTTAAATTAGGAACAGGGGCTAAGTCAATCGGAGCGCGTGACTGGAATGCATAATTGGCAAAGAAGAAGGGGCTGAAACCCAAGCTGCGATTCACTGATCTGTTGAAAGCAAACTCAGCCTGATACAGCTTCTGGTCCCATGATTTCAAATATTCCCCCACAAGGCATCGCAGCAAGTTACCCAGCGAACGGTTCACCACTTCGGTCTGCCCATCAGTTTGAGGGTGGTAGGCACTGCTAATATCCAGTTTTGTATTAACCAATCGCCATAGACACCTCCAAAAGTGGCTAAGGAACTTGGAGTCCCGATCAGAAACGATGGACGTTGGCAGCCCATGAAGTCGATAGACCTCCCGAAAGTAAAGTTGAGCAACATTAACAGCATCATTAGTCTTCTTACACGCAATAAAGTGTGACATTTTGGTGAATCTGTCCACCACCACGAAGATAGGATCACTGCCACGCTGCGTCCACGGAAGCCCCAACACGAAATCCATACTCACGTCCGCCCACGGTCTCTTCGGAACTGGTAAGGGCATATACAACCCTGCATTGGTCGCCGTCCCCTTGGACACTTGGCAGATTCAGCAACCATCAACAAATCGGGCCACTTCACGCCGTATAGAAGGCCAGTAATAAGAATTGGCCACAAGCTGCTAGGTTTTGTCACGCCCCATAAGTCCTTCCTCATGCAGCTCCTTGATGATCTTGAGGCGTTAACTGGATTGAGGCACGCACAATTGGGTCCCCTTAAACAGAAACCCATCATGCATCACAAAATCTGTGCGCTAACCTGTCTCAACCTCATGAACAATCGGGGCAAACACTGGGTCAGTACGTAATAATTCACGAAATGAATCAAAACCAATTACCTCTGCCCGTAAGGTAGTAAGTAAGCAAGTGCGACAGCTACGGGCATCGGCAACCGGATTCTGAATGCCAGATTTATGCTTGAGGGAGAAAGTGAACTGTTGGAGATACGCAGCCCACCTCGCGTGTCTCGCCGACAAATTATCCTGGTTGTTAATATGCTTCAAAGCATCGTGATCAGAGAACAATACAAACTCACTTTGTGACAAATAGGGGTACCAGTGCTTCAAGGCCTGTATGATCGCATAGAACTCCACGTTGTAGGTACTGTAATTTGCCTTAGTTCCGTGTAGCTTCTCGCTGAAGTATGCAATAGGCCTGCCCTCTTGGCTAAGAACTGCCCCAACGTCGACCTTTGATGCATCGCAATGCAACTCAAAAGACTTAGAAAAATCTGGCAAAGCAAGTACAGGAGCAGTGGTAAGTCTACGCTTGATTTCCTCAAAAGCATTGGCCGCTGCCTCCGACCAAGTAAACTACCCAGCCTTCATGCAATCTGTAATAGGAGCCATGATGCCGCTAAAGTTTGGGATAAAACGCTGATAGAATGACGCCAATCCATGGAAGCTGCGCACATCATGAATGCTCCTCGGGGCAGGCCACCTACGAACAGCTTCAACCTTAGACTTATCCACAGAAATTCCTTCACGAGACACTATGTATCCCAGAAATAACACGCTGTCTGTCATGAACGAACACTTAGCTCGGGCAGCGAAGAATTTCTCTGTTTGCAGCAAACTCAGAACCTGTTGTAAGTGCTGCAAATGCGAGGCATGATCAGGGCTAAAAATCAAAATATCATCAAAATACACTACCATAAACCTCCCAATAAAAGGCCGAAGAAGCTGGTTCATTACACGCATGAAGGTACTCGGGGCGTTCGACAACCCGAATGGCATAACCAACCACTCATAAAGACCTTCTCGCGTCTTGAAGGCAATCTTCCATTCATCACCCTCTTGTATCCGGATCTGATGATAACCGCTCTTTAAATCTAGTTTGCTGAACACGGTAGCCCCACTGAGCTGATCTAATAGGTCATCCAACCGCGGAATAGGGAACCGATATCGGACTGTGAGTTTGTTGATGGCCCGGCTGTCCACGCACATATGCCAAGACCCATCCTTTTTGGGAGTTAAGAGGGCTGGCACGGCACAAGGACTGAGGCTCTCCCGAATGTGCCCCATGGCCAACAATTCCTCAACTTGACGTCACAACTCCTCATGTTCCTTGGGACTCATACGATAATGTGGGTGGTTAGGCAACACAGCTCCAGGAACTAGATCGATCTGATGCTGGATGTTGCGCAAAGGCGGCAACCCAGCTGGTAATTCTTCCGGAAACACGCTACTGAACTCCTCTAATAATTCCTGCACCCTATCCGGAACCTCCCCATTCTGCTACTGCTCTTTAACCACCAGCAAATACACTATGCCAGATTTGATCATCTCCCCCACAAAACGCTGCATGGTCGACAGGTTCGGATTTTTCTCGGCCACCTGTTTTGCCCTCTCTTCCTTGCTCGGGTACAACACCACCTTCACACTGTTGAAGACAAAGCTGTAGGTATTTTTTCGCCCATCATGTAGCACAGCTCTGTTATATTGCCACGGTCTACCCAACAAAATATGGTATGCATCCATCTCAACCACATCACACCAGATTGCATCTTTATAATTGGAACCGATGGACAGCGAAATTAAACAACGCTTGGAAACTGTTACCTTCTTTCCTTCTTGCAGCCAAGTTAGTTTGTATGGGCTAGGATGTTCCTCTATTAGCAGCCCTAATTTTCGAACCGCCTCCTCGAAAACCACGTTCTTGCAACTCCCCGAATCGATCACAAACTTGCAAATTTTGCCCCTAACTGTGCACTTGGATTGGAAAATATTATTCCGCAACCACTCATCATCGCTAGAATCACGAGGGGTAAGGCAAGCCCTGCACACAACCAATAGAGGCCCATCATCTTCGGTAACATGCTCCTCTTCCATGAACTCTTCGCCGAGCTGATCTTCGCCTGCTGCCGGCACAGGTTGCTCAAACTCCACCCTAACCATTCCTTCATTATCGATAAACAACCCCTTCTGCACAAAGGGCTTTTTGCAGTCTGCAAATCGGTGGCCTGGTTCGCCACACTTAAAACAACGGTTTGTGCTGGCTGTCGCGAGCTTAATCGGCTGCTGGACTGGCAGTTTGCCAGCCGCACCCCTAGCTGCACCCCATTGAACCGCACCACGTCCAGTCCCCTGCTGGGTCGCACCCCGGCTATTGGCTCTCGCCTAGGGCAGACCACTCACCCGTTGTTTCGCTTGCTTCTCGAGTTGTAATGCCTTCTGATGGGTGTCCGAAATAGAATACAAATCAAACATATTTAGGGTGTCCTAGTATCGAGGCTGTAACCCCCCAATGTACCGTGAAACCAACTGATCGTCGATCTCCCCCAAATTAGTACGTGCCATCAACTGATAAAATTCAGTGGTGTAGTCATCCACCAACTTCATCCCTTGTCTCAAATTCTGAAATCTCTGGTACATCGTCCGCACATAGTTACGTGGCAGGAAAGCCTCTCGGAGGTGCTTCTTTAATTTTTCCCAGGACTCAATCTTCCTTTTCCCCATCCGAGCACGAGTCACCTTGAACTGCTGCCACCATGCCGCAGCTCTGCCTTGAAAACGAGTCGCCACCAGAGGAACCCGTCTATTTTCAAGAACCTTCTTAAACTCCAAAACCTCCTCGACGACAAATAACCAATCAAGAAAACCCTCAGCCTCCAGCCCACCATGGAACTCTGGGATATCAATTTTTAAACTTGCCTCTCACATCCTGGAGACAGCCCCAGCCTCGCGACCTTCTACCCTACGGGGATATCGGGGTTGCCAATCAGCCCGCAGTTCTGGTTGCCTCTCTGCGAAGGGGTTTTCTTCCTCGTCACCTGTCGTATCTTCATCGTCTCCCTCTTTTGCCTCATGCAGATTGGGGTATTGCCGCCGCTGCTGCTGCTGATGTTGCTGCTATTGCTGCTGTTGCTGCTGCTGCTGCTGCTGCTGCATCTGGACCTGCATGGCGGCCACGCTTGCTGCCAGATTCTCAACCACTTGCTGCAACCTGGAAAGCCTATCATCCTCCATCGCGTCTTGGATTGGTCGACGTCTGGGCAACATGATCATGAACCAATCAGAATCGCAACCTAGGGCTCTGATACCAACTGATGCAGCAGAACTTCAAAGAACAAGAAACTCAGCTCTAATCCATTGATTCACCACGAATGCCGGATTAAAACTCTTCTTTTAACCTATAGAATCACCACGAATCACAGGTTCAAAGGCATCAAGCGTTCATTGATTCGCAAGAATACCGAACGATTGGGAAAAGTGCAATTTTCAAGCACAAATTTTATTAAACTTTCAAAACTACTGAAAATAGGTCAAACAATTGTATATATAGCGGCACGCAACCCTAGGGCCCCGGAACAAACCAGGTTAAATAAAAGAACTGACAAAAGCCCAAAAATAAATAAGCCCAAAACATAAAACGGGCTAAAAAACATACTTAGAGGCATTTTTTGCGTTTTCCTAGGCCACCAAATTATAATTTTTTTCTTTCTCCGGCTCGTCGCAAGGTTTTCGAAAACATATTATAATAGAAAAATGGAATTACGAGTCAAAAGTTATGGCCGATTGAAGTTTACCGACCACCGGCCTGGGTATATCACCGCCGCCGCGTCTCCAAATAATCCTCGGCTATGCGATCCGCATCAGTTTCCCTACCTTGCATGATCCAACACCATGGTCATGAACACACTTTGACCCTCCCTCTGAAGCCAGCCATGTTTACTTGCTGTGCTTGTGGCACCAGAGGAGAGGGTAACTCCTACTTAAGTACCACTTGCCTCGTGTTGTTTCACTTGGAATGTGCTTGGTTTCCTAATACCGTCAAGCTTACTAATAACAATCACTCCCTCAGGCTTTCGTTTAGTCTCTATTGTAATCATCCCAAGGAGTACTTCTGCGTAGTCTGTGATAAGAGTTTGAAATTGGACCACTGGTATTATTTTTGTAAAGAATCTCATTGCTATTGTGCTGCCCATTTGCGTTGTGCAACATCAAAGAAGAGGCCCTTCAGGTTGTCCATTTGCTCTGTCACTAATAATGCTCTTCTTATTAGTCATTATGCACAAGTACATAGACAGACATAAATAAATATTTGAATCTATCTTCTTGACAACCGATGATGTCATGAAGAATTGCACAGGAGAGGAAAGAACTGTTCAAGAACTCAGTCATTTTAGTCATTAACATTGCTTAACCCTATGTACTGATGAGCTTAGTACTGGCGAAAAATGCAATTGGTGCGCACAACCAATCTCTAGTCCGTTTTAAAGTTGCTTTGAATGTAGTTTCTCTCTCCATAAATCACGTATTCAGTTACGTAGTGAGATCCGTCATCCGCTTCACCTTGAACACCGGCTCAAGCTTTTTGCAAAACGACCCAATTCTGATGAGTTGTTCTTTTGCAAAATGTGTTCAACTAACTGCAGTGGCTTGATCTATTGTTGTGAGTTTTGCAACTTTGGGATTGACATTGTCTGTGATTCAGTTTTAGGCAACCTTAAACACGAAGCTCATGAGCACCTGCTCATTCTATGGGAGGGACCATTTTTTGGGAGGGTTGACATGGTGTGTAGTGCTTGTGGCCTAGGATCTTTAAACACTGCATTGAGATACTCCGTTTGCAATTTCCAACAGTTGAAAATGGCTTCAAATTCAACAAAATTTGTAGAGAATTTGATATTTCATATTTTAAGGAGGGCGTCCTTTGAAATTTAGTCAGAAAATCCGGTGGTTGACGGAAACAAATTTCTTGTTGAAATTTGTTGGCGGGCGCCGAAAGATGGTGCAAGAAGGCAAATGCGTTGCTATCCTTTGAAAGTCCAAGAAGATAACCACGAGGAGACAACAATTATAGTCGTGGGTTCCGTTGAATAGTTGGATAAATGGGTCATTGAATTTGTTTAACAATTTTCCATTTGATTGTTATCATATTTACAAGTGAGTCATGACTCATTTCTCTTATAAATGGCCAATTGAATTCTTCGTTTGATATATAAAGTATAGAGCTAAGTATGTGATAAAACAAATATCTCTAGTATTTTGGTTTTCTTTACTAGGTTTGAAAGGTTTAGTTGAGACGGGTGTACAAGAATTTAATAGCTTGGGGTTGAATTATTAAACTTGAGTGTATACTTATATTATTATTCTCAATTTTTCTCAGTAGTAAAGAAGAAGACCGAATCACGCCTTGTGGATGTAGGCAAACTTTCCGATTCACCCAAAATATTGGTGTCATTTTTCTTTTGTATACTTTAATTAATTTATTTATTTTATTACTATTTTTCTATCATCCTTACTCACCAAATAGCCGCAAGAATTCCCTACACCAACTCTGCACCAGTTGTGCTACTCTACCACGTACAGTTTGGCACAAAATTCACAGGCATTCCTTTACCCTCACTTATCATCCTGTTGAAGAAGATGATTCAGATAAATATTACTGTGATATATACGAGGAAGAAAGAAACCCAAAGCATTTGTTCTACAACTGCGCAGATTGCGAATACTCTGCTCATATAAGTTGCTTGGTTGGGAGATTCCAACGTATCAAACTTGGAGTCACTCTTAATATTGAAAATCACCTGCACAGTCGCACAATAGTAGAAGGAATCGGTGGTCAACCATCACAGTTACATCGCATTTCACTGTGCTGATTGCAATACCGACGTAAGGACTGTAGATTAGAAGGTGGCTCGTATGACATGGCCGGCTCATACGTTGCCATCCACAAAGGGCAGAAGGAAATCTTGCGATTGCAACCCATACTGCTGGAAAACTTTTACCTGAAACTGTCGTAGATACAGAATTTCTATATTCAAAAAATATGTTCCATGATGATATGGCGATGATAAAATAAAAATCAGTACAATCTTCTTGATTTTCTCAACGAAAGGCAGTTTGGAATGAAGAAGAACCAGTGCATGCCTCCATTTTGGTGGCTGCAACAAATGCCTACTAGTTTCAGCGCAATGGAACATCTCTGTAACTTTGTCATATCTAAATTTTTTTTCTTTGCAGTTATTTTAATGAATTATCCCAAATTCTTATTTAGTTGCATTTTCTTTTATAGAGCTTAACAAGGAATTTATTAGTTTAATTCCCTACAAAAAGAGAATCGTGGTCGGAATTCAAGTGTGCCCAAACTTTTAGTATTTCCAAGGCTCGAGGGTTCGATCTTTCATGGAAGAGCACGTTAAGATGTGAGAGAATCATGGGATTAAGCTCTACGTATCTCTTGATGGGGTTTTACAAGTTAATGTATCCAATCCAATCTTGGCGGTAGAGCCAGAAGAAAGTTTATTTGGGGAACAACATTTTAATCACAATTAGCATAACGCTATACAATCAAATTTTTGTACAAACTTGGTTTTCGGTAAATTTTCTAAAAGCACCCTTGTTTGAAGAACAAAAGAATTATTTTCTGAATTCCAAGAACTGTTTTCATACAGAAATAGAAGTGATGGTATTTTTGTATGGTCCCATTGAGAACACGAATATATGCACGATTCTTTATTATTTCAAAAAACAAGGAAAAGTCATAATCAAACGTGGTATTCTAGTTTCCTTAATGAACAATATGTCCGTAACTTCAATATATTTATATATAAGTGTATATGAATCATATATAAAAGAATTTTTAAAGCAAATTAACATTTTAAGGTAGTATTCATAAATTTTTAGAAAGGCAAATTGAAAGAAATTTTAAAATTATAGGTCAAAGCAAAAATTTTGAGAATGTAAATTTTTAAGGCAGCAAATTAAAAAAAAATTCGAAGTTATAGGTAAAAATTAAATTTTTAAAAATTGAGGACAGCAAGTGCACCTTTGAACCCTACACAGCTCCAACCCAAATGACACAGACCGTCATGGTAGGAACAATGAGCGCGGCCCCGTGTGATTGGGAGGCTTTTAGGATATTGGGGTTTTTTTTTTTTTCTTTTGTGCGCGCTTCAAAGTTTCATGTATTTTTAATTCTACATATCATAGTGATATTATTTACTGTTTTCACTCGTGGAGGTAACCATATTAAAAATTCTTATATTTAGCAATCACTTTTTGTTTTTTTTGGTTAATGTTTGTCAAATTTTCACTACTAATTGTACAAGTGAAATATCATTTGCAGATAAACTTTAAACTTCAAAAGTTTAAGTCCCCCGTCCACCCCTAACCAAAAACAAAAGGTGTTTTAAGGAAACTTAAGGAGAAATAAATATAGAGAGAACAAAAACAAACAAACCAAAAGCATTACAAAATATCAAAAACGATCTCAACTCCCTAATTTGGAGGACTCCGTTCTTAGGAATCATTAAAATGAATAAAAATATGAACCAAAAGCACCGCAAAAATAAATACATTATTTTTGGATCTAGAAAATTTTAATGAGACGATAATGAAATTGCGTGCTTGTCCATTTTTTCTTATAGGTAACTAAGCAACAAAATAAAATTTTCGTTTATACTTTTAAGACACCAAAACTGCATTCAGTCAGATCATCATTATTTTGACATCCCTCATGTAATTGATCGACTTAAAGCAATTGTTGCCATCATAACTGCATTCATTCTTTTAGTTGTTGAAGCAGTATTGTTACATTTTGTTTTTCAGACTCCTATCAGTTTTACCATGTCTCTTGTTTTATTTTCCTTTTTTCAATCTCAATAAAGTTGGTTTTTTCTTTTTGCTTTGTCGGATAAGTTAGTCTTTGGACATCCAAAAAACAATTGTTTCTTACTTTAATTACAAACACACCATTCAACAATAACTCAGTATCACTAAACTTTTTTAAATTTTAAAACGTAACAAATTAACCCCTTAAACTATTGATTTGTATCAATTAACCTCTTCTGTTAACAATCTAGCTATTAGAAAAATATATAAAAATTATTATTTAATTTGTACATGTTTGCAAAAGTATAATTTAATTCCTAAATTAATATTTTCTTATCATAATAATTGTCTAATGACTGAAATGTCATAAAATGACATATAAATACGAAGCAATACAAAGAGTATTTTATTCATTAAACAATATTACAAATGAAAAATGTAATTTAGGTATAAAATAAACTTTTATGAATATGTGTAAGTTACTTAATAATTTTTTTTTATCTCTCTTTCTTATAAATTACTAATATATTCCTAACAGAAGTAGTTGATTTATAAAAATTAATAGTTTAGAGTATCAATTAGTTACGATTTAGAGATTAAGGGTATTACTGAGAAAGAAAGAAAAAAACCCAAAGCACTGGTTGGAAGGGTTGACATGGTGTGTAGTGCTTGGGGCCTAGGTTCTTTAAGCATTGCATTGTGGCGTTCTGTTTGTGATTTTCTACTGTGCACTAGTTGTCCTTAGACAGTTTGGTACAGAATTTAGAGGCATCCTTTCACCTTTGCCTATCTTCTTGTCGAAGAAGATGATTCAGTGAATATTACTGTGATATTTGTGAGAAAGAAAGAAACTCAAAGCTCTAGTTCTACAACTGCTCAGATTGCGAGTATCCTGCTCGTATAAGTTGCTTGGTGGGGGAGGTTCCAACGTATCAAACACTCTCGATATTGAAAATCACCTGCACAGTGTCACAATTGTCGATAAGGAATCAGTCGTTTGACCATCACAGTTACATCACCTTTCATTGTAGTGATTGCAATACAGACGTAAGAATTGTAGATTAAAAGACGGCTCATACGCTGTGAACCACACATGTTAGGAGAAACTCTGGCAACTCGTACTGTTGAAGAACTTTTACCAGAAATGTTGTAAATACAGAATTTCTATATTCGAAAATTATTTTCCAGGATGATACGTCACAAAATGTAGTTTTTGAAATGAAAAAGAGCATGCACATGCCTCCGTTTTGGTTGCTGCAATTGTAAGTATAAAATTGATCATAAAATATTACTATGAATTATATGTGAATATAAGAATATTAAAATAATTAAAGATTAAAAAAATATATAAATTTAACTATTTGTTTCGTGATTATTTGACCTAATGAAGTAGCGGTTGTAATTCTGAAGAACACACGTTAGTGACAAGTCTTCCTTTCTGTACCTACTCTCTGTATGACGAAATTTTATGAAAAACCAGTCTGCTAGGAGAAGAGAGGGGACTTAACTTCTATATATATTAAAACCCTAGTCACATTAGGCCCTTCCATAAAGAACTCAATTGACTAACTAGGCTCACACTAAATACCGTCAAACCACATTAATTCAATAGGTGCATACTAGCCCATGCATGACAGATTACAACTTTATTGGGCTTACCATGTTTTTCTCATCCAGATCTGGGTCCAACCCGTGTTTAGAAAAATAACCATAATTAATGTTAGCTCAATTTAGAATAGTCTAACATTCTCCCACTTGAGCAAACATTAATTGTAGTGTTGAACAAATTAAAAAAAAATTAGAAAATGACATGCAAGTTGGAACATAGAAATAACTGTACGTGGTCACAATTTAAAAAAAAAAAACCAAGTAGGATGAGAAACAACACTTAAAACAATTCGGTCCAACAAGATTATTAATATCGAACCAAGGCAATCATTACATTATTGGTCCATGCAAGACCACTCATGATTACAAATACTAATAATCCTATCGACATGGATCAAATATGGTAGTGTGGTGGAAAAAAGCTCTCCGTATGTGATCTCATAATAGTGCTAATCCTTAATTAATCCTCAAATTCTCTTTAACTGTATGCTCAATCAATAAGCAAGAGAATTCCTATGGTTTCTAATGAAACCAGCATGTCTTGCATAACTGTCTCGAAATAACTTTATGGTGCAAACACAAGAGCTATCCTGAATTGCTTAAGTTACACCAAACTGAAGACTATCAACAAAACTAAATCATGAATACATTTATCCATATGATATACAAGCATCAAAAAATATATTCATGCATAAATGGCATCAAAGACAATCACAGAATAATAAAAGTGTCTCAACACATAAGATCTGCCAAATAATGTAAGGAAACAACTCCCACTAACCAAGTACATCAAATGACCCAATTACACCCATGTTAGAAACATATCTATCGCGCCCCGATTTTTGGGGGTCCAAGGTCCTTTCGGCTCGGAGACCCTAAAGTACGGAACTCTGTCACTAGAACTCATCCTCCTAGAAGGACTAGTGCGACTAGGTTTGAAAATTGGTTTGGTTAAGGGCTTTTTAGAAAAATAGGAGTCGCCACTTAACTTGATAAAGGTGAGTTAGGGCACTTAAAACTAAGCGTTAATCCGAAGATTAAACCTAGAGTTTTTGAAAAAAGTTGTTGAAAACTCCCTCAAGAGAGGGTTTTTAGGAAAATAGGTTGTTTGGCAACCTTTTGAAATGCTTAAGCCCTTTTTGAAAATTACTCCATTTTGGTCTTTTGAAAACAGAAATCTAAAGTTCGAGGGTTGGTTACGTGTAGGGAAGATATCCTAAGATCATCACCCTACCCTGCCCTTTTGGTACCTACATGTCTAATCACCCTTTGTTCACTCACTAGAATAACCGGTTTCCATAGTCCACTTTGTATCCACTTTAGAATTTTTAAAAACAGGGTTTAGTCATCACTTTTCAGATGGATAATGCATGATGCAAGTTTTTGGAAAAAGTTTGAAAATAATGGAGGTTTTGAAAGAGTTTAGAATAGAAATTTTGAATTGATTGGAGTTTTTGAAAAAGGGTTGAAATAAAAGTTATGACCGCACCATTTTAAGTTGCCTACGTATATCATTTGGCAAGAATTAGGTCATTCGTAGTTCAGGCAAGAGCCCGATGAAAAATAGGTGCATTAGGACCTTTGGAAGGTTTGAAGACACTTTGAGATCTTTGAAAAAGTTTAAGACACTTTGAGGTCTTTGGAAGTTGAAGACTCTTTGTGGTCTTGAAAGTTGAGGACTCCTTGTGGTCTTGGAAGTTTTTGACTTGAAATTGGATATGAAGTGTTTTGAAAATGTTTTTGGATCCACTTAAGGGAGTTTTGGAAAAAAGGCTTTGGCATGACTCTAGAGAACTTGAAAGTGTTTTTGAAATCTTGTTTTGAAAACCTTGGAGGCAAGTTTTGATGAATTTGTTTTTGAAAGTGGTTTTTGGGAACGGCTAAGGGTTTGGAATCCTAATATGGACAACCTTAGAGGTTGTTCTTGATTTATCACTTGTCATTGGAATCCCTAACCATGAGAGGGCTAGGGACACCTTAGGTTTTTGACTCATTGAAAACATCTTTGGAAAGGTCTTGAAGATGAAGTGTAGGAACATAAGAAGAGTGTATGGAGTTGGGTTTTTGAAATCATGGGGTAGGAGGTTTTGGAGGAATAGGTTATGAGGATAATTTGAAAGTTTGAATGATCATTTGAAAAAGGGTTCAAGAGTTGGAACCTTGAAGTGTATTAACCTTGGTTGGGGTTAGCCTAGGGTTAGAGGAAACCTAAAGTTAACTAACTTGGGTTAGGTTGACCTAAGATTAAGGAGACTTAGGGTTAACCAACTAGGGTTGAGTTAACCTAAGGTGAGTGAACTAGGGTCAAGTTAACCTAGGGTTGGATAACTAGGGTCAAGTTAACCTAGGGCTTAGTAACTAGGGTCAAGTTAACCTAGGGTTGGACAACTAGGGTCAAGTTAACCTAGGGTTGGTCAACCAGGGTCAACTTAACCTAGGGTTGGACAACTAGGGTCAAGTTAACCTAGGGTTGGACAACTAGGGTCAAGTTAACCTAGGGTTGGTCAACTAGGGTCAAGTTAACCTAGGGTTGGTCAACTAGGGTCAAGTTAACCTAAGGTTAGGCAACTAGGGTCAAGTTAACCTAGGGTTAGGTAACTAGGGTCAAGTTAACCTAAGGTTAGATTGGAGAATGGTCTTGAAAGTTGTTTTGATGCATTCTTGGAAAGAGTTTTGAAATCAAAATATGATATGCAATGGACTTTGGTTGGCAATCTTTATGAAGATCATTTCCATGAAAATTTTGACTCTAGTCAAGAGTATGGTTTATATGGTTAGTGATTGGAGACAATTCCAAAGAAGGTTTCCTTATGGCCATTACCACCAATATCTTGACAAGAGTATATGGGGTTAAAATTCAACGTAATGATGGTAATTTTTGGAGAATCATTTTTTATGCAAAGATGGAGATAATGCATTTTTGAAATTATCTTTGGAGAAGGAATTTGAAAACCATTTTTCAAGGGAACCATTCCATCAAGAAAGGGTTCATATGGCCAATAAAAGGGAGACCACTCAAGAGAGGGTTCCATGGGGCCATTCCAACTACTAAACTTGAGAGAATAGAAACCATAAAAAATTAAGGAATTTGAAAGCAACTTTTATGCAAGTTCAAATGCAATGATGCAAAAATGTGAATTAGGGGGTTGAGAGGGACCTTCTAAGGCATGACTCCTAAGGTCTCATCCTAGACTTCAAGGGGCTAACTCTTGGAACAATTTTTGAAGGACATGTAGAACTTGGAAATGTCATGAAATTAAGAGCAATGTAAGCATTGTGGGATATGGCAATAAACATAAAATGAAGCCAAGCATACAAGATATGATCAAAATAATAATATGCAAGGGGTCATGATTCACATACAAGGCTTTTAGGCTTCACCATACAAACAATGGGCTCTTAGGCCATACCATCTTAAAGTAGGCTAGTGAGAGGTTCCCCTACACGGTGGCTCTCACTTGCTTTCCTCTAGGCATGATTTAGGAGCCCTCTTGGCTCAAGCATGCAAGAAAAGGGGGTTGAAGATGGGGGTTAAAATAGAGAATAGCCTAAGTAGGCTAGGAGGGAGAAGAGAAGAGTGGGGGAGAGCACAAATATAAAAGGGATACCACCTTTTGCCTTCAACACTCTTGTAATCTTTAATGGATGTCTTGATTAGAGCTTGAGTGACTTCAAGAAGGCTTGAAAGGCTTGAGTGGAGTGTATAAGTGTGTATGAGGCTTTGTATGTGGAGTGTATAGGCTTAGGAGGGGTAGAATCTTGCCTAAGTGTTGGAAGGGGGAAACATATATGGAGTTTCGAGATTCTTGAGTGATTTCAGCAGAGTTTGTATCAATTTCGGCCCCTGGAATATGCAAGGGGGGAGGCCTCTATTTATAGGCAATTTGGCACAGACCATGCACATGTGCTACATGCGCATGGCCAAACTTTGGCCGTGCGCATGTAGGACATGCACAGGTACTGTTCCATTGCCACAATAGCACGTGTCATCCTATGTACTGGTTAAATCTTGACCGTTGATTGAAAGTCGGTCGATCCGAACAAAATTTGAGCGCATGTAGCATACGCTCCATCACCGGGAAGGTTTGTCCAAACTTTGCCTCGATAATTGGGCCAACCGGGAAGGTTCCAGGGGAATCGGTCGCGCTCGGGATGTTCTCCTAGTGCATCCAATAAACTTTCATGTTTTCGAAAAGTTTGAATTGTGTTTGGAGATGTGTGATATCGTCTCAGGAAGTGTGCCAGAAAGGACACTTTTGCTGAGCGTCTGTGATACGCTCCGGGGGTGTTTGAAAGTGGCTATTTTTGTTTGATGTGATCGAGGCCTTCGAGAAGCGATCTATTCGATCGGACCGCTCCGATGGAAAGTAAATCGGAAATACTTTCTAGAATTCCCAAATTTACGCATTTCTCAAGTCATTTGACGGTGCATTTTGATTAGGGAATCGAACAAAAAGTCAACCTTGGCGGAGCGTCTGCGAGACGCTCTAGGGGTTGCTGAAAGTTATAGTTTTAGCACCGTACGATGAAGGGCTTCGGGAAGTGATCCATTCGATCGAACCATATCGGTGGAAAGATCTATGGACGAGCTTTCGAGAATTCCCTGATTTACGCGTTTCTCAAGTCGGTTGACTGTGAGATATAATTAGGGAATTGGGAGAAAAGACAATTTAAACGGAGCGTCTGTGAGACGCTCCAAGGAACTTTTATCGAGTCGTGTGAGTTTAGTGTCGTAGGGTGTTCCTTGGGTTAAACAAAGGCGTGTGGTGAAACCCTTTGCTCAAAATCCCAAGGCTGGTGTTGTTTCGGGGCCTTTTTGGGCTTCTAGGGGCAAAACGGTCATTTTGATCGAAGTTGGCTGGAAATGGTCAGGAATGGTATGGTATATTGTGTTAGGCGTGTAAGGTTGTTCAAGGATGGTTTTAGGAGAGTCCTTTACCGTTCGGTAGGGTTCGCGCAGTGTTGAGGTGTTTAGGGGCAAAATGGTTATTTTGACCAATGTGAGCCGGAATAGGACCGGATTTGGACCAAATGTCATACGGGGGATGCCTGATGGTTTGACAACATTATGGAAGGATGGACTTATCATTTTGAGGGATTTTGAACTTTCCCAAAACGTACCTGGAAGCCCAAGGGGCAAGTTTGGTCATTTTTCACCGAGTCGGGCTAGCAGGCGCCGGTGTTGACCTAGGTGTTGGCTCCCGAGACCGCCCGATCTCGAAAAACTACCTGTGCGGTGTTGGTTTTTAAGAACGCTTGGTCTTAGAGAGCTACCTGTAGGGTGGTGTTGGTTCCTGAGAACGCCTGGTCCTAGAAAGCTACCTGGAAGGGTGGTGTTGCTCTCCGGGAATGCCTGGTCCCGGAGAACTACCGAATGACGGACATTCTACATTGGCGGGCTAGCAGGCGCCAAAAGTGAACCGTCTGGAATCTTTTGATGAGGTGTTGGTCCCCGAGATCGCTCGATCCCAGGAAGCTACCTGGATGGCGTTGGTTTCCGGGACCGCCTGGTCCGGAAAACTGCCTGGAATAATGGTGCTTAAGGCTCCAGCGGATCCTTGTGGATCCAAGAAGCAACCAGTTGAATGGATTGGAGATTGAAAGGCTCGTCTTGCGCTTGCATGTGTTGTGATGCTGGAAACCGAATCCGGTCGGGCTAGAGATTGCCGAGCGAGCAAAAATGGGGTGCTTACAATGTCTACTAAAAGTAACAGGCCTGAGTCCCTTGGTTAAGGGGTCTGCCATCATCTTTTCTGTATCAATGTGCTCAATGATGACGTCACCTTTCTTTACTAAATCTCTAATAGACAGATACTTAATCTCAATATGCTTAGACCCACTAGAACTCTTATTATTCTTAGAAAAGAACACGGCTGCACTATTGTCACAAAAGATTTTCAGTGGTCTAGCAATGGAATCAATCACCTTAAGTTCTGTAATGAAATTCCGCAGCCAAACAGTTTGGGTTGCAGCTCCAAAACAAGCCACAAACTTAGCATATATACTGAAAGAACTTGTAAGAGTCTGCTTGACACTCTTCCATGAAATAGCTCCTCCAGCTAGCATAAAAACATATCCTAAAGTAGACTTCAAGTCATCCACACATCCAGCAAAATCTGAATCTGAATAACCAATAACCTCAAGATTCTCCACTCTTCTGTATACAAGCATATAATCTTTCGTTCTCTGCAAAAATCTCATGACTTTCTTTGCAGCCATCTAATGGTCCATGCTAGGGTTAGAAAGATATCTACCAAGAACTCCCATAGCAAAAGCAATATCTGGCCTAGTACACACCTGAGCATACATAAGACTTCCAACTGCACTAGCATAAGGAACGTTTTGCACAGCTTTTACTTCCAAATCATTGTTCGGTCATTGACTTTTACTGAATTTGTCACCTTTGGTAACAGGAACATCACTAGGTCTACAGTTCTGCATGTT
>CM065392.1:2642500-2665000 GCA_033060915.1 Euryodendron excelsum | reverse complement strand
CACAATAACTCACTTTGGGTAGGCGATTGTATGCAATAACGCAATGGACACAGTCATATACCATATGCAAGAAAATCAGATATAATGAAAGTACCCCTTTGGGCAGTAGCACCCATTTCAATCTAAAATTCTTATTATGACATCACTTTATATAAAATTGCCCTACATCACATCTAGCATACCAATATGCCTGCAATCGCATCCTTATGGACACATAACCAAATGCACCCTGTGATCACATATACATTTCCTAAACCATGTATCAAAACCATTTATTGCATTTTTCAACATGAAATGACGATTTTAGGCACCTAAAAGGACTTATGAGAGAGAGTATAATGTACATAAGAGTATCAATGAAGAGTACTCATCTCCATTAAGTTCATAAGGTTGAAAACAAGTTATCTATAGAAAATTACCCAAAAAGTACACACGGTTTTCAAGAAAACGCAAAAAAAACCCCTAAAATGAACCAAAAAAGGACTCTAAAAAGCAATTATTTTTTTATTTATCAAACCAGAAAGAGTACAATATTTCATGATGTTTAAAATGTCAAAAACATGTTACATATAAAAAAAATCAAAAAATCAAAAAATTTCGCACGATTTTTGAGAAATTGCAAAAAAATATACTTTTTTAGCCTCAAAAAATACCAAACAGTCCCTAAAAATTATGTAAAAATAATATTTGGAATCTGCAATCTAAGAGGATTATTTTTCATTTTTGGACCGACCCCAAAATCTGTCTCATGAGCCCGCACTCTCCATAGGGCGAGATTGGGCTTTGTTTGGCCTCCGTTGACCCATCTAGGTCATCTTCCTTACCCGCCGGGTCAAAACCAACCCGAATTTCTGCAAAACAGACCCGGTTGCTGAAAAAATGATCCAGTTCTATTTTTTTTTTTGGCTAAATTCAACAATTTTAGGCATAATTTATGCAATTTAACCACACAAATAATCTATTTAGACATCAAGGATCACATTTATAACGATTTTGAGGGACGAAACACAAGATTTATTGGGTTTTCAAGAACCCTAGTTTTGGCTATGGTTGCTAGGGTTTCAAAACTCAATTTTTTCTAGCACAAACTTAGATAAAAAAATTCGTATGCATCCCAGAAGCAATAATATGTAATCTAATGCAAAGATATACATAAAATCATAACATATTGAAGGATTTCATCAAAAAATTCAAGTTTCGATCCAAAACTTCAAAACCTTAGATCTCTCTCTACAAATCGAGTGAAGTTACAATCTTTATACCAAAACGTTCGTTGTTCCGAGAGGAATAAAAGCCCTCTAAAAGGATTTAAAAAATATCATTGTATTGTTCCGATTAAATCACACAAGTTTCGTATTTAACAACTCATAATCAAGTTTAATAGCTTAAAATCACACAATGAGTTCCTAATCCACATATATTAGGCTCTGATACCACATGTAAGCATAAAATTGATCATAAAACATGACCATAAATTATATGTAAATATAAGAACATCAACATGATTAAAGATTCAAGAAGAATACGAAACTTACCTGTTTGCTCTATGATTATTTGACCTAATGAAGCAGTGGTTGTAATCCTGAAGAACACACATTAGTGGTAAGTCTTCCTTTTTGTACCCACTCTCTGTATTGCAGAATTTTATGAAAAACCAGTCTGATAGGAGAAGAGAGGGGACTTAACCTCTATATATATTAAAACCCTAGTCACATTAGGCCCCTTCATAAATGGCTCAATTAACTAACTAGGCCCACACTAAATACCGTCAAACCACATTAATTCAATAGGTGCACACTGGACTATGCATGACAGATCACAACCTTATTGGGCTTACCATATTTGTTTCATTCAAACCTGGGTTCAACCCGTGTTTAAAAAAATAGCCATAATTAATGTTAGCTCAATTTAGAATAGTCTAACAGCAACAAAACTAGTTTAAGTGTAATGGAACATCTCTGTAACTTTTTATCATGTCTAAATTTCTCTCTTTGGAGTTATTTCAATGAATTAAACCAAATTCTTATTTAGTTGCATTTCCTTTTATAGAGCTTAACAAGGATTGTAGTTTAATTCTGTTCAAAAAGAGATTCGTGGTAGGGATTTGAGTGTGCCCAAACTTTTAGTATTTCCAAGGGTTGAGGGTTTCCATCTTTTGTGGAAGAGCACATTAGGGTGAGAGAGAATCATATGATTAAGCTCTACGTGTCTCTTGATGGGGTTTTACAAGTTACTATATCCAATTTTTTGTGGCGGAGCCTGAAAATTTATTCATGAAACAACATTTTAATCACAATTAAAAAAATTCCAGTGTAACACTATACAAAACAAAACTTTTGTTTCAGTAAATTTCCTAAAAACACCCTTGTTTTAGGAAACATAATTTTTTTTTTCTAAATTGCAGGAACTATTTTCATACAGAAACGAAAGTGATTGTATATTTTGATGGTCACATTGAGAACACGAAAATATGCAAAGTTCTCTCTAGTTTCCATAATCAACAATATGTTACTTAACTTTCATAAATCTATATATAAGTTTACATGAATCATATATAAAGTTTTTTTTAAAGCAAATTAACATTTAAGATGGTATTTATAAAGTTTTAGAGAGGACAAATTGACAGAAATTATAACATTATAAGTCTAGGCAAAAATTTTTAGAATGTAGGGGGCAAATTGAATTATTTTCAAAGGTAGAGGTAAAAATCCAATTTTCAAAAAGTTGAGAGGGAGGGGGCCAAGTACTCCTCTAAGCCTCACATAGCTCCGCCTGAATGACACGGGGCATTCTCAGTGTAGCAACAATGGGTGCGTCCCAATCACATAGGAACGCTTTTAGGATTTCGGGCTATGTTTTGTGTGTGCGCTTAAAAGATTCATGTATTTTTAATTTTACATATTCTACTAATATTATTATCGGTGTTCACTCGTGGAGGTAACCTAACTAAAATTTCTTATATTTAGCATTTGCTATTTTTTTTGGGTTAATTTTAAGTCAAAAATTTCACCACTAATTACACAACATGTGAAATAGCATTTGCATGTAAACTTAAAAAGGTTCCCCCGCCCACCCCTAACCAAAAACAAAAAGGCATTTAAGGAAACTTAAAGAGAAATAAATATATAAGGAGAATAAAAATACAAACCAAAAGCATTACAATGTCAAAAACAATCTCAACCCCCTAATTTGGAGGACTTTGTTTTTAGTAATCAATAAAATGTACAAAACTATGTACCAAAAGCACTGCAAAAATCAATACATTATTTTGGATTTAGGAAATTTTAATGAGAAGGAAATGAAATTGCATTTGCTTGTTCATATTTTCTTATAGGTAACTGTAAGCACCCCATTTTTGACCGCTCGGCAGTCTACACTCTGTCCAGACTTGTTTTCAAGTCATTATGGACATTTTCCAATCGAAACCAATCCTCTAGTCCAAATTCCGTCTTCCCATCGCTTCGCGGGCCTGTCAGGCCCGAATAGAGGCCAAATGACCAAAATGCCCTTAGGGACATTGTCCTTTCTTATTTCAATTCCAATCCCTCTCTCGAGACAGTTTATTCCTCGAGACGGTCCGAATAGCAAAACCACTCACAAAACCGTCAGAGTGGCGGAAACACTCAAAACCCAGGCACGTCTCTTCGGAGATGATAAGACCCCTTTCCAATCCCACTCTCGAGATAGTTTATTCCTCGAGATGGTCCGAGTAGCAAAACTACTCATAAAACCGTTAGAGTAGCGGAAATACTCAACCGTTAGAGTAGCGGAAATACTCACAGAGCCGTTAGAGTAGCAGAAATACTCACAGAACCGTTAGAGTAGCGGAAATACTCACAGAACCGTTAGAGTAGCTGAAATACTCAACCGTTAGAGTAGCGGAAATACTCCCAAATCATCAATCCCGTCCGAGTAGCGGAAATATTCAACCCCGTCCGAGTAGTAGAAATACTCACAAATCTTCAACCCCGTCTGAGTAGCGGAAATACTCACACCGTTAGAGTGGCGAAAACACTCAAAACCTAGGTCAACACCCGTGTCTGTTAGCTCACTTCGGTGGAAAAGGACCAAACTACCCTTAGGACCTTTTCCGAGACTTTTCGGTCAAGATGACCATTTTGCCCCTAGGCATCCGAACGCCCCGGGAACCACACCGGCTCTGGGTATCAAACCGGTAACCCCCCGAGAATACTTTTGATAGTATTCTCAACCTTCCTTTACCTTTCCGAATCATTCCGAGTCAGTTCCGGCCAACTCGATACAAAATGACCGTTTTGCCCCTGGTGGGCCAGTCTCCTTTTCCGACCACGCCGGCTTTGGGAATCAAACCGGTAACCTCTGGGAGCATTCTGAATAATGTTTTCAGATCCCAAGTCTTTTTCCGGGACAGTTCGAGTCTGTCCCGGCAGTTTTTCGGTCCGGTTGACCGTTTTGCCCCTAAAGGCTCGGTCAACCTTTCCGACACATCCAATCCTCACTTTTCAAGTCAAATACCTCCAGGACACTATTTTAAGTGTTCCTGCTCCTTTCCGGCCTTCCAGGTCACTCCCGGCTCCTTCAAATCATTCCCGAACTTTCCGGAGTCACTCCTAGTGAAGCCAGGCTAAAGTTTACATGGTAGTCACTAGTACAGGCGCCCAAATCTAGTCAAAGATACGTTGCTTGCCGACCTTAATTGTTTCTTAAATGGCTAGCGCCACTAGCAGTGGCGCCAAGCCAAAAAATGGCCTGGCGCCACTATTAGTAGCGCCAGTGTAAATTTTGCCCTGGCGCCACTGCAACAGGCGCCAGGCTTGTCCAACTTCTATAAATACAGAGCCTCGATCAACGTGAAAGGGGTCTGCAAACTTAACCTAGAAATCACACAATTCGATACACAGAGCTCGAGCACCTCCAAAAACCCTAGCCTCCCTAGGTTTTCACAAACCCTAGCCTCCTATACACTCATACACACCCCTATACACTCATACACTAGCCTTCAACCACTCTCTCAAGACTTAAAGAACAGCCATCCAAAGCTTGAAGACAACCTTTGAAGACTGAAGGGTGAAGATCAAGACCGAAGACCGAAGACCGAAGACTGCACGGCGCGCAAAATAAACAAGAAACAAGGTAGGCTCCCTATTTAATTTTCTGCACTTTCCCCCTCTCTCTTCTCTTTCCAACCCACTTGGGTTTTCTCTATTTTAATCCCCCATCTCTTTCCCCCCCTTTCTTTGCATGCTTGAAACAAGGGGATTCCCGGTCCATGTGTAGGATTGGACTATTGGAGAGTCACCGTGTCGGGGGCTTTCTTATAGTCTAACCAAAGACCACGTGGGTCCGGCCCCCTTGATTATGTGGTGAAGCCTTAACCTTGTATGTTCACGACCCCAAATTGCATTGTGCATATCATAGTCTTGCATCTTCCAAAACTCGTTTTCAAGCTCGTTTTCAAAACCGTTTTCAAACTTGTTTTCGAAATTTGCATCAAAATCTCTTTTTCAAAAACTTGTTTTCAAAACTACAATTCTAGGGTGATTCTAGCATTTCCATGGCTAGGGTTGCTTTAGGAAAGTGTTATATTAAAAGTGGCCTTTTGGCCTATATTTTCAAACTTTGTTTTCAAAACCACTTTCTTAAAGTGGTTCTAGCCCTCTTATGGCTAGAATCGCTTTAGGAAAGTGAGATGTTTTTGTACTTTCCAAAAACTCTCTCTCTCTTCAAGAATTTCCTCCTAAAAATCTCTTTTTCAACATACTTTCCTAAAACTCCCCTCTTCAAAATTGTTTTCAAAAACTCCCTTCCAAAATCTATTTTTCAAAACTCTCTTTTTCAACTCCTTTCCAAAACTTTCTTTCCTCAAAATTCACTTTCTAAAAACACTCCCTAAAAAAAATCTTTCTAAAAACTCTCCTCCCGGAATCTTCCTTCTAGAAATTCCCTTATAGGATTTTCTTTCTAAACTCTACATTTCCAAAAACATGCTTTCCAAAAAAACTCCTCCCTAGGATTCCCTTCTAGAAAACCTTCGTTTCCAAAAACGCGTTTTCCAAAAAAAAAACTCTTTCCTTAGAGCCCAAACCAAACCCTAGAACCCACAATTAGGAAACCCTAGTTTTCTTTCCAAAAACACGATTTTCAAACTTTGCCCTAAACCTAGGTTTCCAAAACCTCTAGTTTTCACATCCAAACTATACATGTTTCCAAAACCTCTTTTCTACGTCAAGACAACAATTTTCCAAATATAGGGTTTCTAGAATCTCCTTTCCGAATCCTAGCCAAATCCTATCTTCCCTTTAGGAAACCAAATCAAATCTCCCCGTTTAGGAAACTAGATCCCATCTTCCCTTTTTTGGAAACAAAATCAAATCTTTTCTTTTAGAAACCAAATCCAATCCCTTCCAAATCCAAACCTTTCCTAATTCAATTCCTTCCTAAACCATAAGTTTCCTAAACCTAAACTTAAAACCTTTCCTTAAGTTTCAAAATTCAACTCTTTCCTAATTCGAATCCTTCCTAAACTTCCACTTTTTTAAACCTTAAGTTTCTAAGAACTTGAACGTAAAAATCTTTCCTAAACTTTAAAATTCAACTTTCCAATCTTTCCTAATTCAACCCTTTCCTAATTCTACCCCTTTCCAAAATCTTTTTCAAATCCAAGCTTTCAAATCTTTCCTAAACTCAAACCTTTCCTAATCTCAAGATTTTTCAAAGCTCTAAAACTTTCTAAATCTTAAACTTTCTAAATATCAAATCTTTCCAAATTTCAAATCTTTCTAAAATTTTAAGCTTCCTAAATTCAAAACTTTCTAAATTTGAAACTTTCTTAAGTTGAATCTTTCTAAACCTAAAACTTTCTAAATTCTAAATTTTCTTAAAACTTCAAAATCTTTTCAAATCTAAAACTTTTCTAAACTCAAAACTTTCTTAATTTAAGACTTTCTTAAGTTGAAACTTTCTTAATTCAAACATTTCCTAAATTGAAAACTTTCCTTTTTCAAGCTTTTCCTAAAACGAAACTTTCCAATTTCCAAACTTTCTTAAATTCAAAACTTTCCTAATTCGAAAACTTTTCAAAAATGAAAACTTTCCTAATTTCGAAACCTTCCAAAAATGACACTTTCCTAATTCGAAACTTTCCTAATCTAAATTTTTCCTAAATTTCAAGTTTCCAAATCTTTCAAAATCTTCCAAATCTAGCATTCCAATCCAATCTTTCTTAATCTCAAGTCTTTCCTAGGTCTCCTACATTTCCTAAGTCTAGGTTTCCTAAACCTCCTTCTTCCCAAAACCAAGTCTTTCCAAAATCAATCTTTCCAAAGCAAGTCCAATCCTCTCCATTCCAATTTCAAATCTCCTTTTCTAATTTCAAATCAAGTTCAATGTCCAATTCAAGTTCCTTCTTCAAATCCACTCTTCTATTTCAATCGGACTCCGGTCCGAACTACGACTAACCTGATTCCCCCAAAGGGATATGTAGGCAACCTTCATAGGTGCGGTCACCACACTTTTCAAATTTTCAATTCCACCCTCATGGGTGCAGTTTCCAAAATCTTTCCAAATCTCAAGTTCCAATTTACTTTCCAAATTCCAATTTCAAAATTTTTATTTTCAAACTTCTATTTTCAATTTTCAAACTTTCCAATTTCAATTCTATTTCTTCAAATCTATCAAAGCAATCTCTTTTCAAATCTATTTTTCAATTCTTTTCTATTGCTTGCATATCATGCATCATAGTTTTCAAAAATTGTTTTTCAAAGTGAATAGGGTTGAACTATAGTTAGTCGAAGACTCTCATAGGTGAATCTAGGGTAGATTGACATGTAGGTACCGAAAGGGCGGGGTAGGGTGATAGCTTAGTGCGTCTTCCCTACACGTAACCAACCTCCGAACTTAGATCACTGTTTTCAAAGACCAAAAGGAGTCATTTTTCTAAAAAGGGCTAAATATTTTCCAAAGGTTGCCAAACAACCTGTTTTCTTTAAAACCCTCTCTCGAGGAGATATTTTCAAAACTGTTTTCTAAAAACCCTAAGCGTAGTCTTCGGATTATTCTTAGTTTTAGGTGACCTAACTCACCTTAATCAAGTTAGGTGGCGACTCCGAATCTTTTTCAAAAGCCCTTTATTCAAACATGTTTTCAATTCAAACCTAGTCGCACTCATTCTTCTAGGAGGGTGAGTTCTAACGAGAGAGTACAATATTTTTCCCGCTTGGGTGAGTATTCCTCGAGTGTGAAAAATCTGGGCGCGACAGTAACTAAACAACAAAATAAATTTTTTGTGTATACTTTTAAGCCACAATGGTTGTATTCAGTGACGGTTCAAATCACTATTATTTTGACATCTCATATCTAATTGAACTTAAAACATAAATATTATTTAGTGTTTTTTGAGTATTACGTCATTCTTGTTTTACTACTCATATAGTGACGGATCTCTCCTATTAGATGAGATTCTTGACTCTATCAAACAGGTGAGAGACTCATCCTTATACAAATAGAGGAGTCAGGCCAACGCTTCAAAATGACTAAATAATTTTTTCTAAAAAGCAGTTGTTGCCAGCATAGCTCTATGGCACACCATTCCTAAGTTGTTGAGGTAATATTGTTATATTTCATTCTTCAGACTCCAATCAGTTTTACCATTTCTTTTATTTTATTTTTCTTTTTTCAATCTCAATAAGTTAGGTTTTTGTTTTTGCTTTGTCATGCAAATTAGTCTTGGCATCTAACAGACAATTATCTTTAAAAAGTTTACAGCAAGATACAGTACGACACTCTTCTTATCAAAAAAGGACAAAAAAGATATTATTGTTATTGTTGGGGTGTCATAGCAGAGTACATGATATAGTGGCACAGACTATAATTTGACAAGCCAGTGGCCACGTGTCCAAAATAACTAGAAAACGGGTCATATCGATTTTTTTTTCAATTTTAATTAATGGGTGTGTCATATCGTGTCTTGCTTTAAATTTTATTAAAGAAATGTCATTTTCTTTTCAGGTGGACAAGATTAACTTATTGACAAATTAAAAAGAAGTACGGCTTTATTGAGATTGAGAAATCAAAAGAAAACAAAAGAAATTAATAGAAAAACTGATTGGAGATTGGAAAATAAAATGTAACACAATTTCATCAACCACTACAAGGCTATCCTTCAGTTTAATACAATTTAATCCAATTAAAATTTCAGAATTTTGAAATGATGCTAACGAACCCTGTTCGTACAAGCTTCACCTATGTAAGGCTCGTTTACTTCTGTTTTTTGGTTTAATTTTTTTTGTTTTATAAGTAAAAAAAATAAGTTAAGATTTCTTTTTTTGATTTTTTGATTTTTTTTACTTATCTTATCTCATTAAAAGTAAAAAAGTTAAAAAAATTAAACTTTTTAACCTTTTTACTTATAAGTAATAAAATAAAATAAAATAAAAATTTACCAAACAGGAAAAGTACTTAGTAACACTTGTTTTTATCCAAAAGCAGAAGTACAAAAAATAAAATTACTCGTGAATATTCATTTTGGGTGAGATAACAAAAAAATAAAAGTAAAAATTGTATTGTTCATATCATTTTCGTTCACCTATCTAAATCAAACGAAATGAAGGAATTTAAGCTCTATTGACGTGATTAGATATGTCTGACAATTCTAGTGACGGATTTAGATAATTCTACTTGTTCTTGAAGGTTTGGTGACCTACAATACACTTGTGCCTTTCATCGAACTGATAGTATGAATGGAAATCAAAATCAATCGAAATAACCAGTAACTTGTTGTGATAAATTTTAATACAGGTTGATTCTACATAAACTTGTGAAATTTTAAAAAATAAATTAGAACAAATCTATTTCCTTCTAACCTAATTAAGAAATTTTTAGTTTATTTGGACTATTCTCACAAAAAACAAAAATAACTAAATAATCAAATAAATAAGTAAACAATTAATTAACAAATAATAATAAAGAGAGGAGAGATATTACATTAAAATAACTAAGGTTTTAGAATCCATACACATGCATTATAATCACTATTTTCATAATTCAACTTATTCCCTAATTCACTTCACAAAAACATCGTAATCAAACTTGTTATTATTAAAATCACATTAATAAATCAACTAATGTATACTCTTCCTAACACTACTACAAAAATCACTATTTGTGACAGATTTTTTTGCGACAATTGAAATACCGTTACAAAAACCTATTATTCGTGACGGCAATGACCCCAACGTAAAAAAATGGTATTTGCGATGAGAAAGAAGCTGTAGCTAAAAATGTCCAAAAACAACGTTATTCCATGCTGATAAATGTGTCCCACTGATTAGTTGCCACAAGTGCACGGTTCTGATGTAGTTTAAATTGGGAGCATGCTAATATCGTTTTCATCCATGGGATTTGAGCTAATCTAGCAAAAGGCAACAAACACAAATTAAAACCCAATTGAACTTAATTGCAAAACAAATAGAGAATTAATTCGAAAGTAACTAAAAGTAGACCAAAAATTCTTTTGGATTTTGAGGATAAGTTAATTTACTATCCTAATTACTCCAATTAAAAAATGAACTAATAATTAACAATTAGACTATGAAATTATGGCAATTCAAAATCAAATAACTATGGATTCAAGTGCTAATTAAGAGGAATTGGATACAAATGCTAAAATCCACCAATTCATGCAAGGAAAATTGAAGTGAAGATTCTATTTACTCAAATCAAGGATCTCTTTATAGATCATTGGTTCGGAGGATGTTAACAATGAAAACCTTGAGTCTTTCCAAATTAGAGTTAGATTCAATGAGAAGTTATAAATTCTTAAGAGAAAATCACAAGTTCATAAACCATGATTATAAACCCAAGATTTCTTAGGAAGAATAAACTCTAATTAGAGAAAGAGAGACAAAATCTTAAGATATTCAAGTAGATTCATAAACTTCACTTCAATCTCCATGAATTCCTTGATGAATCCTCACAATTGCATCCAATTGGAAGGTTTAGCTTGCCATTCTCATGATAGAAAGAATATAGAAGACTTGAGCAAATATTAAATAAAGAAGATCTAGAATTATTTGAACAAAGCTATTATTTAGATACAAAGAAAATGAGAGAAAACTAAGAAAAATGCAAGAAAATAAAGTTTCTCTCTCTCCAAAAATTGCTAACTGTTTTTCTATATATATAAACAAGTACAAACCTACTTTATATATTCTTTTTTCACGTAATAAAAAAAAATAGGGATCCGTAATCCACTCGAATAGTTAGAGTGTCCGTTCGAACGGTGCTTCGGACGGTACTTTGAAAGTGAATTTTTTTATCTACCACCTCTTCGGATGGAAAAGATTGACTCTGCCTCTCTTTAGATGGGAAAAATTTATTCTAGAAGGCTAGCGTCTAACATTGCGTTCGAACGGTTTCCCGTCACGTTTGAATGCCAAAATGCTCCGTTCAAACGGTCAATGTGTACTTTTGGCCCATTTCTTTCCATTTAAGACCAATTTTTCTACAAGATGTACAAAGGCAAAATCATACCAATTTATAGTTAAAAACAACAGCTTACACCCTAACGAAGGTTAACAATCCCCTAAATAGGAGATTGTGATTACACTTTTGGAGTGTAATCACCACCCCCCACTTAGATTTTGCTAGTCCCTAGAAAAATCTAAATAAGGGGAAAATGAAACAATATATACAAAAAGCTAAACACCACTTTTGTAGGGAACATGGATGCATTTAGAGTATACACCAAGCCTTTAAACCCTTAGGTTATCCCTAGTAGATGAGTGGTGTCTCGTAAGGATTTTTAGTGATGATACGCACAAACATCTCATTGTGAATTGTAACTCAAGATAAGAATAAGGAGAATATGCACTAACCAATTTCAAGATATCAATGGACACACTCCTAACTTACAACACATGCAAAAATATGCACAAATTCGTACACTAGAGAGGTTCATGTGTGTGTGTGTGACAAGTCATGCTATGATAACACAAATGTCACCTACTAATGCAACTCAATCTTTTTAAGCCTTGATTCAATCCTCACCAGGCATAAGACTCACTTATTTCTCACAATGATATGTTTAACAATGGAGTAATTATACTAGACAATGCAAGTGAACATATTCAATACAAGAACCAAAAAAGATATAAGTGTATCAATATTAGCATAGCTTTATAAAGGAACATTCACAGATGAGCATTGATTTAAAGAAGTTGACAAGAAATGACTTATACTCTAATGGAGTCGACAATCAAACACCCTTGGATCAACTAAGCCATCAAAAGGTAAAGGAAGAGGTTTAGAAGAAATAAAATGGTAAGGATGAAGAGAGGTAAGCAAAAGTCAAATCATGTGTGATCGAAACATGAAATGATGAGCGAAGAATAACTCCAACTCTTCCCTTTTCATTATTTTTTTCTTTCTTTCTTTTATTTCCAACCACTTGATACTTCCTTTTCACTTTTGATATTTTCAACTCCTCCATATACTTTTTTTTTCCTATTGAATTCCCAAACGAATCTCCTTTTTGCTCTTATCTTTTTCCAATACTTGAATACCACAAAATTCTTACTCCAACTTAGGCATCCCTTTGCAAGATTACGAGAGATGGAGTATTATTTTTGCAATTATATCAAACCAAGAGGAAATCGGTGATATATAAAGTAAAAATATCATATGGCTCATATCAAAGGAAGTCAATGGATATCATGAAGAATAAGGACCTAGAATCATGTCCAATGTTCCAAATCATAACATTTTATAGAATATAAGTATTAATATCAAGAACAAAACTCATCTTATGGACCAATACAATCATAATGAAGCTACTCAAGAAAATAAGGGTGAAGAATTTATCTTTAAGTTAATGTAAATGCTCTGAAAGGCAGCAAATGCTATAAAGCTCACAAGGTAGAAATCTCCACTAATATAAGGATGAGAATGCAAAAATAATGATAACAAATGATGTCACAAAGCATGATTTATGCTCAAAATGTATCCCCTCAATTAATGAACAAATTAAGCAACTCCAGGTGTAATTAGAAGCAATAAGTGAATCCATCTCAACTCAAATTAGGTTACAGACAATGGCTCCTAACATCCAATCTCAGATTACACTTTCACAAATAATAGTATGGTACATTAAAAATGAAGAATCAACACATTCACCATGAATAACTAGGAAAGCATACATACAGAAAAGATATGGCTAAATGTGTGAACATAATGAAAACTAATACTAATGCCATACAATACCAATATCCCCATTAGAACGGTACAAGTGACTAATATATGTCAATGTCTACATACACCTGTAATTAGTTAGTCCAGGAATACATGATAAAGATAAATGTAATATATCAAAAAGGATATACAATAAAACTAAAAACATGATCCACTATACAAAAACACAGAGCTTTAGATACATGATGATATGAAATGCTATGTAAATGCATAACATATCGAAACTCTACCCAACTAATCCTCCTTGTCAGAGGCTGAAGAAGCTGGAGATGGAGGCTGCAATCTCTGGATCTCTCCAACCAGATGATCCAATGTAGTAGTTTGACCTCGAATGCAACCCTCCAGTGTCATAATATGAGATGTATGCTCTACTCTGGTGGTTGCTAACTCCTCACCCCTAGCGGTCAATGTTGCCTCGAGCCTCCCAATTGTTGTTGACTGCTAAGTCTAGGTCTCAGTGATCTGGGTGGGAGTAGTAGAATGCTGATCCACTGTAGCGAATAATGCCTCAAGAGTCTGCCCCTGTTGAATCAGCATCTCCTGCATCTGTTGTAGAGTATGTACCATGATCTGTATCGCAGGTACTAAAATCTGTTAATTAGTTGGCTGTGCTGGCTGCTCCTGGGGCTACTGTTCCTAGGGTGGCTACTCCTAAGGTGGTGGCGGCAAAAGATGCAATGCTGACCTCCTAAGGGTCGACCGGTCAATAGTTGCCTTAGGCTGTGGCTCTCATGGAATACTTAGAATCAGGGTTGGCAAGACTTTCTCAATTAGTCTATTGAGGATACACCCGAAAGAAATATAACCCTGAGATTACAAATACTGGTGGTACTCACAGAAAGCTCGAAACATGTAGAGGGGAAGATCTATGGTCCTACCCGTCCCTATAGCCAAAAAAGGTCTAGCCTTATCCCTCTTAATCTCAGAGTGCCTAGCAATAAGGAATAAAATGCTACAACAAAAAAGATAGAGTGGTACGTAATGACAAGATAGAACTCTAATAAGCATCTACCATTGAGCAAACCACTGAGTGCCTAGGACGCAAACCTTAGTAGATACCACATTAAAATCATCAGGTGCACATACACTTGGGAAACTAAACTTAGAGTCTGAAGTCCTTGAAGCACCCGTGAGTCTAGCAAATGAGGCAGGGGTGACCTCAATGTCGTGCCCTCTAACCCAAGACACAATTCGCTTGTGCCCCAGAGTGATGCAACAAATCCCTATATTCACCCAAAAAAAAAAAAAAAAAACTCAGCAACTGGAATATACGCACAATCCCCTGTGAATCCAGCCAACTAACAACAGCCTTTGGTATTAAAAACCTAAGCCCACTCAAGCTCTAGGGCTGTGAAATTCTCTAAGGTCATCTTGCGCTCGAGGGGATGAGCCTTTGAATGCCAGGTCTTAATGTAAGCACCATGGGCACCATCATCCGTAAATCGCTCAGGATCAAAAGTAGGTGGATGTAGGGGCACTAGGAGTGCATGAACAAGAGGTAGCCCACTACCATGCCCTGGATGACCATTGCAGCCAATCATGCTAAACTAATAAAGTAAACTAAACAAACTACTAAAAAAGAATCAAAGAAAACTCAAAAAACAAACTGAGAAAGCTCTAGAAAAATACCTAAAAACACTATAGAAGACCGATGAAGAGCCAAGACCTCGTGTTCCAACTCCGGCAGGGCCTCGCTACCTTAGAAGCTCTCAAAACCTCACAAAATTCTCTCTAGAATACGTCTAAAGTGAGTCTAAAATGATTTTAGATGTCCTTATATAAATTCTAAAAATGCCTCCAACGATAGTTTGAAGATGTGTCCCATCGAATGCAATGGCCCGTCTTTAACTTCAAGGCTAACGTCATCCAGTTGAATAGTGTAAGAATCCGTTCGAATGGGTGAAATATCCATTCAAATGCCTAATACAAAGCCTGCACAGAAACATAAGAAAATGTAGAAAAACCCACAAAACTCTTAAAACAGAGCCAAAATAGAGTTCTAATAGAACTCTGCCACCCCTCATGTAAGACATGGTATTGTCCTCAATGCAAAAGAATGAAGAAAAGCAAGCAAGAACAAGCGAAACAAGGGACGGAAGTGAACAAGGGGATCAACCAAGTAGCTCAAATATAAAGAGATGCGCCTTGTTATTGTAGAGAAGAGAAGAATGACATAAATAATAGGGAGGGAACATAAACAACAAAGGTCATGGGCCTATAACAACGAGCATAAAGGAAACTAAAACAAGCCCTAAGAATCTTTTCGTGAACTAGCATCTCCTTAACCATAACATAATCACTTCTTCTTCTTCGCATCGGTTGAGGCACTTCATTCCGCTTTCTCGAATTTTGCCAGTGGAGCACAAACGCAGCAGGGAGAAGATGGGGAGCCACCAAGCAAGCCACTTCGATGGTGTGGTCCTCCTTGACACCTAACTCAACAATAAGGACAAAGGCCTTTAGAAAGGCCCATAGTTAGGGTCAACTTTGCCTTCCTTAATAGGGGGTGACTGACGCTTTCTAGCTTCATCCCTAGTAGCCATGAAGGAAAGACGAGAGTAAGGAGGAAAAGAAGAACAACAAAGCAAGGAGTAATGAGAAAAGCTAGACCAATGAGGCATACATATATAAAGAAAAATACTACCCCCACCTATCAAACCTTCTACCTTGAGGTTGCTCACCAATAGCTCACCAACAATTCATCAACAACTCACCAACCCCTTCCTCTTCGAACACTCTTAACCACCAACACAAGAGAGATACAAAAGAAAACAAAAGAAGAAAAGACAAAATAAAGTGTAAAGAAAAGGGAAGATAAAAGAAAATATGGCATTCTTCATAAACGATAAAGTATATGTCAAGAATTGCACGGGAAACCCAAAGAGAAGAGGACTACACTCTACCTCTAACTGAAGAATGCCATAAACAAAACTAAGAAAAAGGAAAATAAAAGATCCTACTCCTAAACTAACCATCCTTGCTAAGACCATAATAAATTCATGATTGGTGGATCAATGAGATCCACACAATCAATCTCGCCCTAAAACTGCTCAAAATAAGGTTTCAATCTTTGCCCATTTACCTTGAAAGAGGTGCCATTATTGAAATTTTGCACCTCAATGGCTCCATAGTGGAAAAATTCTTTAACTTGGTAGGGACTGGACCATTTACTCTTCAACTTGCCTAGAAAGAAATGTAACCAGGAGTTGTAGAGTATAACTTTTTGACCAACATGAAAAGTTTTTTGTTAAATGTGTTGGTCATGGTGGACTTTCATTTTAGCCTTAGAAATTTTGGCATTCTCATACGCATCATTTCTCAATTCATCAAGTTCATTCAATTGTAACTTGTAGTGGTCACCGGCTTCACCCAATTCTTTATTAAGTTATCAAATAGCTCAATATGTCTTGTGTTCAATCTCCACAGGGAGGTGACTAGCTTTCTCATACACTAGATGGTACGGGAAATCACCAAGAATGGTTTTGTAGGTTATTCGATAGGCCCACATGCATCAATTAAGCGCAAAGACCAATCATTCCAAGATAGATTTACCGTCTTTTTTAAGATTGTCTTAATTTCTCGATTAGCCAATTCAATTTGCCCTTATGTTTGAGTGTGGTATGGCAAACTGACCTTATAAATAATGTCGTATTTGCACATTAGTATCCCTACCGGCCTATTACAAAAAGGGAAGCCAACATCACTTATGATGGATCGAGGCATATAGAACTAGGAGAAGATATATTCTTTTAAGAACTTGACCATCACTTGGTGGTCATTGGTCCTAGTGGCAATAGCCTTTACCCACTTGGAAACATAATCAATGGCCACAAGTATGTAGAGATACCCAAATAAACTAGGGAACGGACCCATGAAATCAATGCCCCAACAATTAAAAACTTTTAAATAAGAATAGGGTTTAAAGAGGCATCATATGTGTACTAGAAAGGCTTACTAGCCGTTGGCATCGATCACAAGCCACACAAAAGGAATGAAAATCTTTAAACATAGAAGGCCAATAAAGTCCACTTTGCAAGATCTTGGTGATGGTCTTCTTAGATGAGAAGTGGCCCCCACAAGCATGAGAATGACAAAATTTCATTACACTTTGAAACCCATCATTTGGCACACATCTATGAATAATTTGATCAAGGCAATGCTTAGAAAAATAATGCTCATCCCAAAAGAAGTGTCTAGCAAGCCGAAAAAAACTTCCTTTTCTTTGAAGAGAACCAATGAGAGGGAATGAGACTAGTGGCCAAATAATTGGCCAAATCAGCGTACCATGAAATGATAGAATGCTCAACCACTTGGCAAGCCATTAGTTGCTCATCAAGAAAAGTTTCCTTAATTGGAGAATCATCTAGAAAAGGAGCTCCAACGAAAAGTCGAGAGAGGTGATCTGCCACCACATTCTCTACTCCCTTTTTATCTTTGATCACAAGATCAAACTCTTAAAGAAGGAGGACCCACCGAATCAATCTAGGTTTAGCATCTTGCTTAGACAAGAGGTACTTGAGGGTAGTATGGTTGGTAAACACAATAACACGTGAACCCACCAAGTCAGATCTAAACTTATTTAAAGCAAATACTATAGCAAGAAGTTCTTTTTCAGTGGTGGTATAGTTAACTTGGGCATCATTCAATGTTTTACTTGCATAATGGATCACATATGGTTTCTTTCCTTCGTTTGACCTAAGACGGACCCTAAGGCAAAATCACTAGCATCACACATGAGTTTAAGAAGTAGGCTTCAATCTGGAGGTTGGATTATGGGAGCCGTAGTCAAATGATCTTTTAGCTTATTAAATGCTAATTGGCAAGATAAAGTCCATTCAAATGGAACATTTTGCGCTAATAGGGCACACAAAGGCCTAGAGATGGCATTAAATGATTGAACGAAAAGCCAGTAAAAACCGACATGCCTAAGAAAGGATCTTACATCCTTAACGGTCCTAGGGGTAGGTAGTTTTTGAATCAACTCAACCTTGGCAAGATCTATGCCAATACCCTTTCCAGAAATGATGTGGCCTAAGACTATACCTTGTGTCACCATGAAGCGACACTTCTCCTAGTTCAAGACTAGATAACTTTCTTCGCACCTTTTAAGGACCAATTCTAGGTTGGCTAGGCAATTAGCATAGGTGTCCCCATATACAAAAAAAAAAAATCATCCATAAAGACCTCTAAAATACGCTCCATCATATCGAAAAATATGTTCATCATACAACATTGAAACGTGGCAAGAGTATTGCATAACTCGAAAAACATTTGCTTGTAAGCGAATATGCCAAAAGGGCATGTAAAAGTGGTATTGTCTTGATCTTCCATAGCTATTTCAAGTTGATTGTAGCTAGAGTAGCCATTAAGAAAACAATAATATGCTTGTCCCGCAACACTTTCTAAGGATTGGTCAAGGAAAGAAAGGGAAAAATGATCTTTACTTATGACGACATTAAGGCGACAATAAAAAAGGCACATTTGCCACCCGATTTTAACACGGGTAGGTATCAATTCGTTATGTTCATTTTGAACTACTGTGACTTCAGATTTCTTAAGGACCACTTGAGTGGGGCTAACCCACCTAAAATAGGAAATCGGGTAAAAAATACCTACATCAAGGAGCTTTTGAACTTCACCCCTCACAATTTCTTTTATTGTTGGGTTCAATCGTTATTGCATTTGACGCACCGTTTTAGCCCTTTCTTTAAGGTAGATCCTATGAGTACACACAAAGGGGCTTAGTCCCATGTAAATTGGTGATCGTCCAACCTATGGCCTTACGATGCTTCTTAAGCATCTCAAATAAGCTCTTCTCTTAAGTCTTCATTAGTGATGAAGATATCACTAAAGAATACTTGAGTGTAGATGGTAAAGACTTCCATTCGGGTGTAGAAGTCTTAAGTTTCGATAGTTGGAGTTTGATAGGATTAGGAGTCAAAGGTTCAAAGATGGAGGTCCATTAACCCACCGCTATGATAGGACAAACCTCTAGACTACTACCCTTTCTAACAACATCCCCTTCTGCCTCACTGATCGCTCCCTAAAAGGGTGATACTTAACTGCAAGTGCACGGCTGCAATGTAGTAATAATTTCTCGTAAGTACGAGGTCGATCCCATAAGGAATATGGTGTACGTAAATAGAAAAACTCACCGTGGATCAAAAATCTTAGGAAAAACACACCAATAAACAAAAACTGATTTTAGGTTAAGAAAATATTTGTTATCTAATTTAAACTAAGAAATAAAGAAAAAGTCCTGGAATCAATCGATCCAATCAATTGCATCTTTGGAAATTCCAAAGGATATAATTTAATAACTCAAATCCTTTGACTACGTCGCGAGTCTCGGATTCGGAAGATTTAGCGATAAAACAAAGAGTTCTTCAAAACTTCAACTTTTAGAATTAATCGGGTTGTTAGAATCAAGGATGTGCATCATTGGTTCGTACAGTTCACATACTGAACCCGACTCATACATAAACGTTACAAGGTAGCGTATATACTGAGTGTGGTATTCATGCATAAGCGTTACCAAACATAGAAGGACACCCAGGTTTTCGAAGGTTTCTAGAACGAAGAAGAAGAAGAAAGAAGAAACATAAAATTTAACTTTAAAACCAAGAACGTACCTCCTTTATTCATCCAAGATCTTCAATTAATCTTCACAATTGATTCCAAGATAAAATCTAGCTACTCATCATAATCATAGATATGCAAAGTTGTATTGAAAATATATTGAAAGAATGAGTAATCTGATTACAAGAATTGAAAACTGAATGAAAACTATGAATAATTATTCTAATCTACTCCTAAAATTACTCCTAAAACACTAGAAAAACGTCTACCCTTGCAATCCCTTCAAAAACATAAAACTCCTAAATCTATTCTACTACCTACTAATCTCCTCCCAACTAAAAAGTGAGTTAATCTATAAATTCCGTCGTCAGTCGTACGGACGGTTCCCACCGAATGCTCAAATGGGCTGGGTCCCTTCATGAAAGTTGTAGGTCTTGAAAAGTTATATAAAATCAATAGATTATGGGTATTAATAGCCTTTCCGGTTTGAGAGATATGAGCTTTCAAAGTTTTAGCTCTGAATGTTTCAGCAGCTTGTACCTTGACAACAACCTCTTGAAACCTATGATTAAATTGCATTCAAAATAATTCCATTTAAGTTCAAAACCTACATAAAGTATTATAAACTTAATTAATACCAAAACATAACTAAAAAGACATATATAATCATAAACTAATGCTAACAAAGTACTAATTAAGGCCTTATAATTGCACTTTTGAAGCGCAATCACTCAACTTCCAAGCAATCTAAACCCTCACTAAACATCAACATTCTAGCCAATGGGTCCTCTACACTATGCCTCTCAAAGTGGTCTTGCACTATAGAGTCAATAAGGTTCACTTCGCAGACATCCTCTAAATCTTTCAGTTGTCTCCCCGCGTTAAACATGTTAAGCTTAACGGATATATCACCAAAGGACAACTTCAAGAGACCCCCTCTCACATGTATAATGACATCACATGTAGCTAGGAAAGGTCTACCCAAGATGACTGGAATATGGTTTTGGGAGTTGGGGTCAACTACCAGTTGAGTATCTAGAACCACAAAATTGGCTGGGTAATAGAACTTATCAACTTGCACCAAGACATCCTCTACCATTTCCCTAGGGGCCTTAATAGATCGATCCGCTAGTTGGAGTGTAATCCTAGTTGGTTTGAGCTCACCTAATCCTAATTGCTCATACACCGAATATGGCAATAGATTCACACTCAACCCTAAGTCTAGAAGGCAACCCTTTATCCTATGGTCTCCTACGATACAAGTCAAGGTAGAACAACCTAGATCTTTATACTTGGGAGGAGTCTTAACTTGGACCATGGAGTTCACGTCCTTAGCAAGAAAGACATTATCTCTTACATTCAACCTCCTCTTAACGGTGCATAAATCTTTCAAAAATTTAGTATAAGAGGGTACTTGTTTAATGGCTTCTAGGAGAGGTAGATTTATTTTGACTTGCTTGAAAGTCTCATAAATCTCAAAACTTAATAGATTACACTTGGGCTTAGCTAGACATTGAGGGAAAGGGGCATGAGCCAATGCCTCACGTTCCTCCCTTAAAAATTTCTTATTTCGGCTCATGGACTTACGCTTTTCTTTCTTCTCACTTGACTTCTCTCCACCATCCCTATCCTTCTCACTGTTCTCCTTCTTTCCTAAATCCTTCCTAGACTCACTTTCTTTCTCCATACTAGGCTCTCCCTCTCCTTCTATCTCAAGTGAACTCCTCAACTACCTTTGTTTTCACCCATGGAATTTGTGCCGATCTAGACAAAGGCATTAAACACACAAATTAAAGCCCAATTGAACTTAGTTGCAAAACAAATGGAGAAACAATCCTAAAGTAACTAAAAGTTGACCAAAAATTCTTTTGGGTGTTGAGGATAGGTTGATTTACTACCCTAAGTACTCAAATTGAAAAATGAACTAATAATTAACAATTAGAGTATGAAATTATGGCAATTCAAAATCAAATAACTATGGATTCAAGTGCAAATTAAGGGAAATTGGATACAATTGCTCAAATTCACTAATTCATGCAAGGAAAATTGAAATGAAGATTCTATTAAGCCAAATCAAGGATCTCTATATGGATCCTTGATTCATAGGATTTTAACAATAAAAACCTTGATTTCTTCTAAATTAGAGTTAGATTCAAGAGAAATTGTAAATCCTTAGGAGAAAACCATAAGTTCACAAACCATGATTATAAACCCAAGATTTCTAAAGAAGAATCAACTCTAATTAAAGAAAGAGGAACAAAATCTAAAGATAATTAAGTAGATTCATAAACTTTCCTTCAATCTCCATGCAATCCGTGATGAATCCTCACACTTGCATCCACTTGCAAGGTTTAGCTTGCCATTCCCATGATAGAAAGCATATAGAAGACTTGAGTAAACATTAAATGAAGAAGATCTAGAATTTAATTGAACAAAACTATTGTTTGGATACAAAGAAAATGAGAGAAAGCTAAGAAAAATGTAAGAAAGCTAAGGAAAATGCAAGAAAATAAAATTTTTCTCTCTCTGCAAAAATTTCTAACTATTTTTCTATATGTATAAACAAGTACAAAACTACTCTATATCTTCTCTTCTCGCCCAAGTCAACCTCAGCCACGTAACAAACATAAACAGGGATTCATAATCCATTCACATGGTCAGAGTGTTCGTTTGAACGATGCTTTGGATGGTACTTCG
>CM065392.1:2595000-2635000 GCA_033060915.1 Euryodendron excelsum | reverse complement strand
GCAAAAACTTAATTCAGAGAAAATGGTTTCATACTTTGGCCTTTGGCATTCATGACGGGTGGTTCACATTCCCCTGCAAAGTCATTCGCATCTGTGTATTGTTCACGTTTGCTTTTCAAGTTCGTTATATTAATGAGATCTAATCTTGCCATCTTGTTTTGAAATTTAAGGATAATATAATTAGTTAATTATCTGTGGTTTTACAGGCTTGCAATGAATTAAATCAAACATGGATGGAGTCTGGTAAGAAACATTGCTTTCTTTTATTTTTTCCAGCCCGTTAGGGAATTTGTTTAATCTTGTTGTACAATAATCACCTGAATACACTGGCATGATGTAGTGAATACGTGAATTGTATCTCGTACTTTCTTCCTTAGACAAATTTTATCTCCTAGTATAGTTGTGTTTTGACGGACATGTCTTACATCATGTAAATTCGGTTCAACATGGTGCAGTGAATTAATGCTTGAAAAATTGTTTCCTCTATTTGCTAGTTATTGGCTGAGAAGAGAGACTATATGGCTTGAGGGTGGTATATTGTGTGATTTGGAATTAGTTGACAGGAGAAAATTGGAATCAAACTAGACATTTAATTAATGTGTTGAGGTCAACTTTGAACCCGATTCAGGAATTAGTAGGAAAAACTAATAAAGTTCGAGTCAAATAAAAAAAAATAGTATTATAAATAAAAGAGGGTCTACTGGTATTAGACAAACTACTCAGGAAAACTATAATTGAATTTTACATTTTTACTGATCATGTTCTGTTAGTCGTTGCTCAACAATCTGATTTACTAGGGATACGCTGTACCTTGTTAGATGTGATATTGTGATCTATATGACTTCATTTATTTGCATCATAAGGAGTAATTTAGTCGAACTAAAAGGTGATACAAGTACAAGAATAAGGCCAAAAATATTTGTTCGAGTCCAAGCTTATTGAATAGAATTAAAAAGAGGAGGAAAATTGTATCTTTGCCATCAATTGATCAATATAGGGACATAAAAGAAAGAAAGAAAGGTTTCTTCGACAACTTATTATGAGATAATTACGAACGAATCGGCAAATAAAAAATTAACAATGGATTTATCTTTCTCTTTAGGTTGTAGCATCCTGAGTAGATGAGCAGACGCTCCAGCGTGAAGGGGTCTGTGCTGCATCTTTATCTTCTACCATGGTAAGGATTTTACTCCAACTTCCAATCTCTTTTGACTGCTCTCTGCCTCTTTCTCTTACGGGGTTTTACTTTCATATGGCAATGATTCATGTTCCTTATGTGGATTGTAGATGCTGATTTGCCAAGGAAACTTGACATGCTTATTTTGTAACATTTTTGTTGCCATATATAATTTGTCATTAGCCACCCTTAAACTCAAGCAATTTGTTAACTTTGCAATCTTCTGTTACTTTCTTCATACATTTCAAACACCAAATTTGATTTGAAATGGGTGATTGAGTTGCCAATGGATTGTCTAGATTTATCATTTATCCTTTTCCCCTGCTGCTAATTTTGACACCTGTTTATTTAAATTTGTTTTCGCAAGGGGTTGTAGATGGGATTTTAGTTCAAAACACACTTAAGTATTTGTTAAAGTTTGGACATGTATCCCCATATTTGGTAAATACTCTCTCTCTCTCTCTCTCTCTCTCTCTAAATTGTAAAGCTTTATTTGGAAAATCAAGCTATTCATAATGGAGATCGTGAAGGAGGCAACAACTGAAAGTTGAATTATTTACGAGTTTAGATTTGTTTAGTACCTAATTTTGAGGATAATTGGTTATTTGTATTTGTTAGCCCATATATAGGGCATGGCGTAAGAATTTATTAGATTTTGGCTTAATTAAATTCATTAAGGTTTTTGTTACCACTCTCTCTCTCTCTCTCTCTCTCTCTCTCTATATATATATATATATATTTCCTCCTCCTTCCTTCACTGTGCTTCATCAATTTTGGTATCAAAGCCCAATTCGGACCTTCATCTTCAACAGCTATATTGCCGATCAACTCATTGACTCCTCTTTGACTTTCTTGCTCTCTCTTCTTCTATCTTTTGTATATTCTTCTCATATCTTAGCTCATCATTCTCCTTCTCCTATATTCTATCTTATCTGTTTCATTTTTTCTTCTCTATCTCATAATATTTATAAATAAAAAAACTCACTAATCATCATATTATTTTGCCCATCATATGTTCAAAGAAATCCTCATGAAGGCCATGCTACATCAATTTGATATATTTGCAGCAAAATGTTGTTCATCAGATTCAATTGCTAAGGAGTTTTGGTAAATGTTTACTTGCATCTCTTTGAGCCTCTGGCTTAATTTGATAAATTAGTGCAATCGATTTATGTTCTAATTCAGCATTCACAATGATCATGACTTAATCTTTAGACAAGTTTTGGCTTTATTGCTTGATCCCAGTGATATAATGTTCTAAAAGACTACTTCTCAACTATGGAAATGAAGCCAAACCCTCAATGTTCAAATGTAGCTTGTCTGGAACGACAGGTAACATGATGCTGATCATGCAACTTTTCTGAATTTATTTAGTTTTTCTCTGATTGTACATCTAATATGTACTCCGCAGAAAGAATATAATCTTGCAAAGCCAGCCAGGGATGCAGCAGTTAAAGCAAAGGAGGTTGAACCATCACGGACAGAGTGCCCACTTCATGAGGATAATGAATGGAACATAAGGTGACTTTCTCAGGGATAAATAATTTTTTTTCATTATAATAACTTGACCTAAGAAAAAAAAACATTATAATTACTTGACTTTTGATATTTGGGAAAATGAGAGAGAGAGTTGCTTTTTAGATAAGAATCAATTAAAGGTCCATCTCATCCTTTTTCAAAATCACTGTTATAGACAACAGCAAACTTAAAAATTGGCATGGTCTAGGCAAGAGTGATGTGTGGTAACAAACGGTATAGTTTTCGGACTCCCGGTACAAAAATTGTGACATTTTTTCTTTAACTTTTTTTAAAAAATCAATTTTTTCAAGCTGTTTCGATACTAAAACCCTCAAACAGTCTCGAAAGTCCCTCAAATTTAACACGTGGTAAGATCTACACACAAGGAACTTTTGAAAACAAATGACACGGTCGCGGGACTCTCGAAGAAAGAGTTATGACATTTTTTCCTTTAACTTTTTTGAAAAAATCAAAATTTTCGAGCTGTTTTAGTACTTAAACTCCCAAACGGTCTCAAAAATCCGTTAAATCTGACACTAGCATGGTCTAGGCATGAGTGACGTGTGAGAATAAACAGTACGGTTGACAGACTCCCGATGTGAGAGTTGTGATATTTTTTTTCTTAACTATTTTTAAAAAACCAAGTTTTTTAAGTCGTTTAGGACTAAAACTCCAAACAGCCTCGAAATTTCATCAAACTTGGCACATAACGTGGTCTAGGCATAAGCGATGTGTGAAAATAAACAGCACGGTTGCTAGACTCCCAGTGTGAGAGTTGACATTTTTTCCTTAACTTTTTTGAAAAATCAAGTTTTTTGAGCCGTTTCGGTATTAAAATCTCCAAACGGCCTCAGAAGTCCGTCAACTTGACACGTAGTAAGGTCTAGGCATGAGTGACATGTGGAATTAAACGGCACGGTTTTCGGACTCCTGGTGTGAGAGGTGTGATATTTTTTCCTTAACTTTTTTGAAAAAAAAAATCAAGTTTTTCGAGCCATTTTAGTACTAAAGCCCTCAAATGGCCTCGGAAGTCCGTCAAACTTAACATGTAGTAAGCTCTAGGCACGAGTGACGTGTGAGATCAAATGGCATGATCGCTGGACTCCTGATGTGAGAGTTGTGACAGTTTTTCCTTAACTTTTCTGAAAAAAACTAAGTTTTTCGAGCCATTTCGATACTAAAACTCCCAAACAGCCTCAGAAGTTCATCAAACTTGACACGTAGTAAGGTCTAAGCTTGAGTGATGTGTAAGAACAAACCATATGATTGCTGGACTCCTGGTGTGACAGTTACAGCACTCTATTTTGTTAATTGTATTATATATATATATATATATATCATTTCATGTTTTTAAAACAATGTATGTACCTATTATTGTAAGAAGCAGTAAAGTTTTTTTGTTTTGTTTTGGTCTTTCTTTTTGTTTTATTTTGGTCTTTCGAAACTCGAATTAGCGGAAGAACTTATATTTATGAACCCATCAACAAAAGTTGTTGGAGAACCATTGGGTCCACATTTCTGTAAAATTTTTGTTCAAAATATTCGAAAACCTAACGCTTTCTTAGAAAGATATCGCCAAGACATTAAAACTATTGGAGAATTTGTTGGTTGACATGTAACTTAACATTCTCGTGATGCAAATTTTATTTTTATTTCAGTAAGTTTATATATTTACTTGCATGTCTATTAATTATATTTATTGTGTTTATTATTTTATCTAATATTTATTTTTTTTCTTTCTAGGTTATTCCCAAATAATATACGTGGATGGTATTTTTAGACGTTGCTTGTCTTGTGATAGACTAAATCTCTCTTTAATTGTATGAATTTTGGATTTAGGTCGTTGTGAGAGACTATATATTTTATTTTTGTTTTATGGATTTGCATGGAAGACAATGTTAAGTTTATTAATTTTATGAATTTTAATAGATATTTAAAATATATATTAGTTTTATTACGTATTTTTGTAAGTATTTGAATTTGAGTGATTGAATGAATTTTGTTATTTAGATCATATTATATGTACATTTTATCAAGTGAAACAACAAATTATAAAAAGTATTTTTAATTTGTATGCAAAACTAATTTTTGGTCTTTTATTGTCGAAAAAAGTGAGGACACTATCGGTTATACAAATGCCTTTTTTGCATTGATTTTTGCGACGGTTAACTTACTGTCACTAAAGAGTTTTTGCAATGGTGATCGCTATCACTAATACTGAGCACCAATATTTATTTGGGACGGTTTAATGCCGCTGCAAATCCTCTTTAGCGATGGCAAGATAGCAGTTGCAAAAAAAGGTTCCCTGACGAATAGCATTTGCGTCAGTTTTCTTGACATCGCTAAAAGTGTTGTTTCCATCGCTTAGCGACTCATCTCCGCAAGCGCACGGTTTCGATATAGTTTAACCTGAATGACTTCGAGTATCGTTTTTATGCTTGGGATATCGGGGTCCAATATAGACCAATTATGCAGCCCAACTTTGACTCACTCAAATGCGATTACAATTCAATGAGAAGAACAAACAAGTTAAAATAAAAAATCCTTTGAATTTTGAGTTGTAATTGTGATCTACTTAGCTAATTAACACTATAATCTACTACAAGAGAGCAAATGACAATCAAAAGATAATGTTAAGTAATTTGGGAGATAGATTGAGTTCAATTGATCCAAACCCATTAAGAATTCTAAGTTGTCATTGAAGGTTTATAACTCAAATTGCTAAGCCACAATCAATGATAACAATTCGGAAGATTTGGCTTTGAAAATTAGACAATTCAACTCCAATTGAAATTAGATATGTAATCAATCTAAGGATCCTATATTAATACCACCGATTTAGTCAATTTCACCCCATAATTGTTAAACCATGGCTTGGAATTACCAAACTTAGACAATAACATAGGTGTTCTAAGAAATCCAACATTCAATCAAAGAAGAACATCAATCCAAAATGATAAGACAATAAAATCATGGGATACCTTCAATGAAGCTTTGAATTCCTTGAGTGTTCTTCACAATTGAACCCAATTTGAAAAATTAGCTACTCACCTTTAAGGAAGAACTCCATAATTGAATTGATTTAATGATGAACAATTTGAAGTAGAACAAAGGAGAAATTGAAATTTTCTATTGAAAATCAACTATTCAAATCAAGTACAATGAATCTATCAAGAGATCTAAAACAATCTAACTATTACAATGGTTGTAAACTACTTTCTCTCTCTAGAAAAACGTCGTCAAAACTAGAAAATGTGATAGATCCCCAAATTCCAGTATAAACCCCTATATAACAGTGAAAGAAAGAAATCAGAGGAAGTCGGGACCGTACGTACGGTCTTCGTGCGGAAGGGGTGTACGCTAAATGCGGCTTTCTGAAGTTTGAAAATTCTTATAGGCATACGTATAGTCCTGTTCATCATACGTACGGTTGAGGTACCATACGTATGGTGAGTAGCATATGCATCAAGCGTTTGAACCCCTAGGTTACCCCTAGTGGACAAGTAATGTCTCGTGAGGGCTTATAGTGATGACACCCACAAACATCAATTCATAATTATCAATCCAAGACTTAGAACAATATGAGAATAGTGCATGAATATATCCAAGCAAGCTTAACATCCCACCTCTCATGTTAATGTAAGTAGGAATATATCATAAAGAACACAATAATGAGGTTCATGTGCATGTGTGCTAGAGTCATGCAATGTAGCTAAGAAGTATCCGCTCACACATTCATAGCCTTGGAGCTTTGATCCAAATTCTCACTGGACATACACGCTCAAACAACGAAGCACAAGATTTCCCTTAATGGAATGCTCGCAATACGAGTAAAGGTCATGAAAAATGCAACTCCAAATGTCAAAAACCGCAATAATGAAAGTGTATCAATCTTGGCATGACTTCATGAAAGAATGCTTATAGCTTAAATATCAACTAATCATGATGAAAAATAGGAGCTCAAATTCAAACAAGATCTCATATGAAGTGCATGCTTTTAGATCATCAAGGACTTTGTAAGGGAAGGCCAATAGGGTATCAAGGTAAGGTATAAGAGGAGTAGAAAAAGTAGGAGGATACACTACATATGTGATTGAGACGTGTAATGTCAATATAGTAATTATTTTCTTTCTTTCTTACTCTATCTTTCTTACATATTTCCTTGCCTACTTGTGGCTTCAACCTATCTTTCTTTTCTTATTTCATTTCTTTCTTTTCCTTTCTTTTGGTTTGTTTTCAATCCCCTTGTCTTTTTCTTTTCTTTCACTTCTCTTTACTATCCATGTTGCATACATTTACCATTTTCTATATTTACACAATATAGCTCCGCTTTACTTTTTCATGAGCTTCAATAGAGTGAAGACTTGTGCCTCTTCAACTAAAAAGAAAAGAGTATCTCATCAATGATCACATCTCAAGTGTGATCACACACCAAAAAAAGGTTCAAAGATGTGGTTGCAAGGGTAATAAAGACAATACAAATTCTGTGGCTTAACAGGATGAAAGATAGCCTAAAATCATTTTCTAAAGCATACAAGAAATAGATCTTGAGAGAATGTGAGTGTCACCAGTGTGAGTTAATATAAAGCAAATAAGCGAAATGCAACTGTGATGAAGCCATTGAAATGGTAAGAAACAAGAAATCTCCTCAAGTAAGTGTAATCTCTCTTTAAAGAAGTTATAAAGCCCAAAAGTTCACAAGGTAAAAATCTCCACTCAAGTAAGGCTATAAATGCACAAGCTAATATAATAAAGCTATGTCCATGATTTGTGCTCAATGAGTGTAATCCCCTCACTTAATGTGTACTAAAGATAATATCCCACCGAACATCAAAATTAAAAAGTGAAATGCTCATCTTACTTTGAATACGAATCATACAACATTCTAACTATTCAAAAATCGAAGATTGAATCTTATGACTATTCCATGGTGCCTCATGCAATCATCCATCCACTGTGAATAATAAAGATAAATGACAAATCAATAATGAATGCTAACAATGAAGAACATAGAATGAGATAAACCATGTGATACTGTCAACCTTTTACCAAAATGCAATTAGATAAGGCTAGATCATTCACTAAACTCATATCCGATAGAAAACCTGTATATACAAGAGATTGAAGTACAACCAAAAGATATATATATATATATATATATGATGCTCAATAAGAGATACAAGATATGTGTGATGGAGTTTTAGATGCATCAGACAAAATGAAATGAGAACTCATCATCATCTCTAAAATCCTGCCCTCCCAAGGATGTAGGGGCTGAGGGACCGACTGCTAAGTCTGGATAGTCAGATGGTGATAATGGCCCATCATCTCCAAGCCTAGCCAAAATGTCTGTCAACATTTGACTCTGGTAAGCCTACTCCTGTCTGACCTCGTCCTGAAATCTGGTCTGGGAGGCCTGAAACTCAGCTATCTGAGCTTTCTGGGCTGCCTGAGCTGCTTGGAGAGTAGTGATCTAGGATTCTAGGATGCTTGAGTTGCCTAAAAATCTATAAATCTCTACCCAAGCTTTGTATGAGCTGTCTGTAAGGCAGTAACAGTCAGCTACATCTACTAAATGGCAGTGGTTTGCTCCTTGATACGTGTGTTGTGCTGCTGCTGTCGAAGCTGGGCCTAAGCAACGACATCGGCCCGTCTCTGGATGCCCTCAAGCTGGCCCACTGCCTTGTTATGTGTGGATAGGAAATCGGTGCAAGTGCTGGTGCTAAAGGATCATCCTTCGGGGCTACAATTCCAGCTTTCCTTGTAAGCTCAATCATCATGCCGGCAAAAGGAAGGGTGCCATGTGGCTTGGCAAAAGCCGCAGACTCGTAGAAGACTCCAAACATATAGTGGGGAAGATCAATGGTGTTACCAGTCCCCAAGGCATATAACAACTGGCCTCGAATCTTACCCACCTCCCCTCGGCGACCCAATGGAAAGATAGATACAAGTGAAGAAGAACATCGGGCTATACCTAGTGGCTAGAAACCTCTTCGCAATCTGTGAAGTGGTCCACTGGAAACCTGGCTCACAAATCTCTGCCACCATCACCTCATGATCAACCTCGCCAAGAGAAGGCCAACTAAGAGCTAGGTCATATACCCTAGACAGACTGAAAAACTCAGCAAATGTAATTGGGGTAATCATAATAGTACGACCCCTAACTACCGACGTGATGCTCTCTAAACCAGTAACATCCGATAGTGACCGAATGTTGGCCATCAGCTCAGCGACCAGCTTAAACCTATGCTGACCGCTGTACTGTGCCAACTTGAGCCACCCTCGTGTCTCACACATCTCCTTCTAGAAGTAGGGATCACCCTCAAAGTGGTCGAGGACCATTACCCGCTCCTAGACTGCCCCCTCCTAGAAAATATCTGCTCAAAGCGCTGCGGTGCCTTCCCGTCAGGAAACCGGGAGGCATTAAAAGAAACAGGGGTCTTACGGACCCTCTTGATCCACGGAGACATCAAGCAAAATAGAGCTAAACTAAAAAGGGTAAAAGCTAACTAAACTAAAGAAGCTAACTAAACTAAAATTGAGATGAAAGATGCGAAAAACAAAGAAAATGCAAAAGGGAATTCCTAAGTGTGGACAGAAGACGGGCTTGAACAAATCATATCGAGGCTAGAAACGGGCAGGGCTCCGCCGCACGCTTGGAAACTCCCTCACTCACACTCTCTGTGTTAGCTCTAAGTCAACTTAATTCTTAAAACGAGTTGACCAATAAAATGAGGGGTTTATATAGGAGTAACCGGCCACCATATGTACGGTGATTAGTGCGTACGTACGGTGGCGCAAGCTTTGTACCACATGCTGGGAGCATCAGCACCGTACATACGCACTAGATATTGTACGTACAGTTATGCCATGAATGCCATATCGCTAATAGAAATGCCACGCCAACCTACGTACGGGTCATACTACCATATGTACGCTACCACTGTACGTATGGTAGTATGACTGCACGTACGCTAAAGAGAAAAACAAACAATCACAAAAAACTTGGATCCAAGCAAAATGGGCATAAATTGGGGCACCCAAATGCATGCATAAACTTGCAGAAAAAGAGGAGAATACTCTGTATTCTGCCCCCACCCCCCACCTAGAAATTGCATTGTCCCCAGTGTATAAGAATAAGGAAAGAAAACAATGAACGGGGAAAGGGCGATCACGCCAACCACAAGTTTTATTCCAAGCGACATAAAGTAAAGATAACAATGTCGAATAGGCATGAACAACAAGGTAAACAAGAAACCAAGCATTCTATGAGAAAAACTTGATAAATAAGTGAAACCGTGTCTCTAACTACCATCTGGCAGTTCCGAGCGAGTTCTACTTCTTGGAGGTCTTGGAACTTGAGGGAGCACTGGTATTCTTCTTGGCTTGCCCCGACAAAGAGGAGGATGACTCAGTGAGGAGGCACGACGCAACCAAACTGGCCATGGTCATGGCCTTATCATCGGGGAGTCGAGACAAAGAAGTGCAAGTGTAAGCTTGCAATAAGGCTGCATAATCCGAGTCAACCAACTCAGCTTGCTTGCCGGAATTTGGATCACTTGGAGCATCCCCAACCACCTTAGCTTGGCTGTTAAAAGCCATGAGACCTAGCTATGCTAAAGAACACAAAATTGCAAGGAGTGGGCAAAGGAGAGAAGAGAGTGGAAAATGATGCACAAGAGGCAATTGATGCTCTTTTCTTAAAGGCCCAAGGCTCTCACATGCTAGGGAATAAAGTGATGCCATGAAATGTACTAGGTGGTTGGGATTCTCTATAAGAAATAAGGAGCATATGACTCCCCCATAATGGAAAAACACTAAGACTAAAAACCACTAGACCAAAACTAGAATACTATCTTTAACATGAAAAAGAAATAAAAGAAACAATGAAAAGAAGAAATAAAACATTACCCCTAACTACACAATCATGAATCATGATTACTCCAAAGGTGTTGGATTAACAAGATCCAAACACTCCACCTCACCCTTGAATGGCTCAAAGTAGGGCTTCAAACGCGGCCCATTGACTTTAAAGCATGCCCCGGTATCTATCTTTTGCACTTTAATGGCACCATAGGGTGTGACCTCCTTAACCACATATGGTCTTGACCATTTGCTCCACAATTTGCCCAAAAAAAGATGCAATCGGGAGTTATAAAGGAGCACCTTTTGGCCAACATGAAAAGTTTTTCTTTAAATGTGTTGGTCATGATGGAACTTCATTTTAGCCTTAGAGATTTTGGCATTTTCATAAGCATCATTGCAGATTTCCTCAAGTTCATTTAATTGTAATCTTCTAAGTGTCCCGGCCTCATCTAACCCTTTATTAAATTGCCGAATAGCCCAATAGGCTTTGTGCTCTACCTCCCTCGGGAGGTGACACGCCTTTTCAAACACTAAACGGTAAGGAGAAGCATCGAGAATTGTCTTGTAGGCGGTCTGATACGCCCATAAAGCATCGATTAAGCACAAAGACCAATCCTTTCTAGATGGATTTATTATCTTTTCAAGGACGGTCTTAATTTTTTGGTTAGCTAATTAAACTTGCCAACTTTATGCACAATGTCATATTTTCTCATGATCACACCAACAGGTTTGCTACAAAAAATGGGACCTACCATCACTAATGACGGTTCTAGGCATGCCAAAACAAGAAAAGATGTATGCTTTCATAAATTGAACTACAACACACTGGTCATTAGTTTGAGTGGCAATAGCCTCTACCCATTTTGAAACATAATCAACGATGACAAAAATGTAAAGACACCCAAACAAATTAGGAAAAAGGCCTTATAAAGTCGATACCCCAACAATTAAAGATTTCCAAGACAAGAATTGGGTTGAGGGGCATCATATGTTTTCGGGTAAGACTCCTTAAGCATTGGCCTCTATCACAAGATAAGAAAAAGGGATGAACATCTCTAAACAAGGTGGGCCAATAAAGGCCACTATGCAAAATCTTTGCATCTTTTTTTCAAGAAGAGAAATGGCCTCCACATGGTTGTGTATGACAAAAAGTGATGACACTTAAGAACTCATCATCGGGCACGCAACGCCGAATGATTTGGTCAGGATAATACTTAAACAGATATGGGTCATCCCAAAAGAAATTTCGCACAAGCCAAAAGAATTTTCTCTTGTCCAAAGAGGACCAATGAGATGGAATAGCTTTAGTGGCCAAATAATTGGCCACATCAACGTACCAAGGAATCATGGTGTGCGACATAGCTTGACATGACATGAGGTGTTCATCGGGAAAATTTTCAGTGATGGGGGTATCATTTACGTGAAAGAGTTCATATGGTAATCGGGAGAGGTGTTTAGCCACTACATTCTCCACCCCCTTTTTATCTTTGATTTCAAGGTCAAACTCTTGAAGGAGGAGAGCCCATTGAATCATTCGAGGCTTAGCATCTTGTTTGGACAAAAGGTATTTGAGGGCAACATAATCAGTGTAAACAATGACATGTGAGCCCACTAAATATGATTGAAACTTGTCCAAAGCAAACACTATGGCTAAAAGTTCTTTCTCGGTGGTAGTGTAATTCACTTGGGCATCATTCAATGTTTGGCTTGCATAATGAAGTACATAGGGCTTCTTATCTTTCCTATGGCCTAAGACGGCCCCTATAGCATGGTCACTAGCATCACACATAAGCTCAAAAGGAAGGCTCTAATTCGAGGGTTGAAGAATAGGAGCTGTAGTCAAGTGATTCTTTAAAGTAGTTGACAAGAAGACGTCCAATCAAATGGTGTACCTTGCACCAATAGGGGACACAACGGCCTTGAGAGAGCACTAAAAGATTGAATGAATTGCCGATAGAAATCGGCATGCCCAAGGAAGGATCTCACATCTTTCACATTCCTGAGGGTAGGTAGCTTTTGAATTAGTTTAACTTTGGCAGGATCTACCTCAATACCCTTAGCGGAAATGATGTGTCCTAGAATAATTCCTTGTGTTACCATGAAGTGACACTTCTCCTAATTTAAGACCAAATTACTCTCTTTACATCTTTTCAATACCAATTCTAGGTGAGTTAGACATTGTGAATAAGTATCCCCATAAACTGAGAAATCATCTATGAAGACTTCTACAATATGCTCAAGCATATCCGAGAAAATGCTCATCATGCACCTTTGAAAAGTGGCGGGAGCATTACAAAGTCCAAATGGCATCCGCTTGTAAGCAAAAGTGCCAAAAGGACAAGTGAATGTGGTTTCTTGGTCTTCCAATGCAATTTCAAGTTGGTTGTATCCGGAGTAGCCATCAAGGAAGCAATAATAGGCCCGTCCCGCTACTCGTTCAAGGACTTGATCTAAAAAGGGAAAGGAAAAGTGATCCTTGTTGATTACGGCAATAAGGCGGCGATAGTCAATGCACATTTGCCACCTAGTTTGAATTCGGATGGAAATCAACTCATTATGTTCATTTTTTACTACCGTGACTCCGAACTTCTCAGGGACTACTTGAGTGGGGCTCACCCATCTAGAATCGAAAATGGGGTAAATGATACCGGCATCAAGAAGTTTTTGTACTTCACCCCTCACTACCTCTCTCATTGTAGGATTCAATTGCCGTTGCACTTGGCACACCGGCTTAGCTCTCTCTTCAAGGTAAATACGATGAGTGCAAACAATGGGGCTAATCCTATGTAGGTCAGCAATAGTCCAACCTATGGCTTGGCGATGTCTCTTGAGGACCTCTAGAAGGCTCTCCTATTGAGATATTGATAGTGATGATGATATCACTACCGGGTATGAATCCCTATCACCTAAAAAAGAGTATTTGAGTGTGGAAGGCAATTATTTTCTATCGGGGGTAGGAGCTTGAGATTCCGATGGTTGGGGTTTTGTAGGACTAGGGTTCAAGGGCTTAAAAACAGGGGTCCTTTGACCTATAGTCATGATAACCATCACCTCTAAACCACAAACCTCATCAACTACTTTTTCCTCTTCCAATGACAACTAGCTTGACCCTCTCCTAGCATCAACATTCTAGCTAAAGGGTCTTCTATACTATGCCTCTCAAAATGCTCTTGCATAATAGAATCAATGAGATTCACTTCTCGGACATCCTCAATATCCCACGAGTGTTTCCCCGCATTAAACATATTAAGTTCCACCGTCATATTTCCAAAAGTCAATTTGAGTAAACCACCTCTTACGTGAATAATAGCATCGCATATCGCTAAGAAGGGTCCCCCTAATATGATTGGAATATGATTTTGGGCATTGTGGTCCACTGTCGGTTGGGTATCCAAAACTACAAAGTTCGTCGGGTAATAGAATTTCTCTACTTGAACAAGGATATCTTTTACCATCCCCCTAGGTGCCTTTATGGATCGGCCACCTAGTTGAAGTGTGATTCTAGTTGGTTTGAGCTCCCCTAAACCCAATTTCTCATAAACTGAGTATGGCAACAAGTTCACACTTGATCCAAGATCTAAAAGACATCCTTCGATCCTATGGTTCCTTATTATGCATGTTACCATAGGGCAACCTGGATCTTTGTACTTGGGAGGTGTTTTGATATGAACAACCGAGTTCATATCATGTGCAAGGAAAGCATTTTCTCTAACATTCAACTTTCTTTTAACTGTGCACAAATCTTTCAAGAATTTTGCATAGGAAGGGACTTGTTTAATAGCCTCCAAAAGCAAAAAATTGATTTTTACTTGCTTGAAGGTTTCATACATCTCCGAATTTAGAGGGTTACTCTTTGGTCTAGCTAGACATTGAGGGAAGGGAGCATGAGCTAAGGCCTCACGCTCCTCCTTCAAATCTCTCTCATTTTTATTCAAAAACTCTCTCTCTTCCTTATCATTCTCCTCCTCTCACTCTACCTCTCTTTAGCCACTAGGTTTTGTTTCAACTACCTCCCTTTTTGACCCACACTCTCCACACAAGGGCTTTCTTCTTCTATACTCTTCGGTGGGCTATGTCGCGCCCAGATTTTTCGCACTCGAGGAATACTCACCCAAGCAGGAAAAATGCTGTACTCTCTCGTTAGAATTCACCCTCCTAGAAGAATGAGTGCGACTAGGTTTGAATTGAAAATAGGTTTGAATAAAGGGCTTTTTGAAAAAGATTCGGAGTCGCCACCTAACTTGATTAAGGTGAGTTAGGTCACCTAAAAACTAAGCATAGTCCAAAAACTACACTTAAGGTTTTTGAAAAACGATTTTGAAAATATCTCCTCGAGAGAGGGTTTTAAAGAAAACAGGTTGTTTGGCAACCTTTGGAAAACATTTAGCCCTTTTTAGAAAAATGACTCCTTTTGATCTTTGAAATCAGTGATCTAGGTTCGGAGGTTGGTTACATGTAGGGAAGACGCACTAAGCTATCACCCTACCCCGCCCTTTCGGTACCTACATGTCAATCTACCCTAAATTCACCTATGAGAGTCTTTAACTAACTCATGTTCAATCCTATCCATTTTAGAAAAACAATGTTTGAAAAATAAATATGATGCATGATATGCAAGTGCAATAGAAAAGAATTGAAAAATAGATTTGGAAAAAGAGATTGATTTGATTTAAAAATGGATTTGAAAAGATGGAATTGAAATTGGAAAGTTTGAAAATTGAGAGTAGAAATTTGAAAATAGAAATTTGAAATTGGAATTTTAGATTTGCAAAGATTTTGAAAACTGCACCCATGAGGGTGGAATTGAAAGTTTGAAAAGTATTGTGACCGCACCTATGGAGGTTGCCTACGTATCCCTTTGGGGGAATCAGGTCAGTCGTAGTTCGGACCAGAGTCCGATTGAAAATAGATTGATTTGAAGAGAGAGATTGAATTGGAAGAAAGAGATTGAATTGAAAATTGGATTTGATTTGAGATTAGAAAAGGAGATTGGAAATTGAAATTGGAAAGATTGGACTTGTTTTGGAAAGATTGATTTTGGAAAGACTTGGTTTTGGGAAGAAGGAGGTTTAGGAAACCTAGACTTAGGAAAGATTGGAGACCTAGGAAAGACTTGAGATTAAAAAAAAAATTGGATTGGAATGTTAGATTTGGAAGATCTAGAAAGATTTGAAAACTTGAAATTTAGGAAAGATTTGGATTAGGAAAGTTTCGAATTAGGAAAGTGTCATTTTTGGAAAGTTTCATTTTTGGAAAGTTTTAGGTTTAACAAAGTTTCAACTTAGGAAAATTTTGAATTAGGAAAGTTTTCAAATTAGGAGAGTTTCGAATTTAGAAATGTTTGAAAAAGGGAAGTTTTGATTTTGGAAAGTTTTGAAATTAGGAAAGTTTGGAAATTGGAAAGTTTAGAATTTGGAAAGGTTTGAAAAAGGAAAGTTTTCAATTTAGGAAATGTTTGAATTAAGAAAGTCTTGACTTAAGAAAGTCTTAAATTAAGAAAGCTTTGAGTTTAGAAAAGTCTTAGATTTGGAAAGATGTTGAAGTTTTGGAAAGTTTAGAATTTAGAAAGATTTGGGTTTAGAAAGATTTAATTTAAAAAGGTTTCAAATTTAGAAAGTTTTGAATTTGGAAAGATTCGAATTTTAGAAAGTTTAAGATTTAGAAAGTTTTAGGGTTTTAGGAAATCTTGTGATTAGGAAAGGTTTGAGTTTAGGAGAGATTTGAAAGTTTGGATTTGAAAAAGATTTTGGAAAGGGGTAGAATTAAGAAAGGGTTGAATTAGGAAAGATTTGAAGGTTGAGTTTTAAAGTTTAGGAAAGATTTTTATGTTCAAGTTTTAGAAACTTAAGATTTAGGTAAGTGAAAGTTTAGGAAGGATTTGAATTAGGAAAGAGTTGGATTTTGAAATTTAAGGAAAGGTTTAAAGTTTGGGTTTAGGAAACTTATGGTTTAGGAAGGAATTGAATTAGGAAAGGTTTGGATTAAGAAGGGATTGGATTTGGTTTCTAAAAGAGAAAGGTTGGATTTTGTTTCCAAAAACGGAGGACGGGATCTAGTTTCCTAAACGGGGAGATAGGATTTGGCTTCCTAAGCGGGGAGATTTGATTTGGTTTCCTAAAGAGAAGATTTGATTTGGTAAGGATTTGGAAAAGGAAAATTCTAGAAACCCTAGTTTTGGAAAACTATAGTTTTGACATAAAAAAGAGGTTTTGGAAACCTAGGTTTGGGGCAAAGTTTGAAAATCATGTTTTTGAGAAGAAAATTAGGGTTTCCTAATTGTGGGCTCTAAGACTTGATTTGGGGCTCTAAGGAAAGAGTTTTTTGGAAAACGCGTTTTCGGAAACAAAGGTTTTCTAGAAGGGAATCCTAGGGAGGAGTTTTTGGAAAGTGTGTTTGAAGAGGGAGTTTTTGAAAAGAGATTTTAAAGAAAATGAGTTTTGGAAAGTGTGTTTTTTTAGAAACGTAAATTTTAGAAGAAAGATCCTAGGGGGGAATTTCTAGAAGGAAGATTTTGGAAAGAGTTGTGGGGAGAGGATTTTGGAAAGGAGTTGAAAAAGGGAATTTTGGAAAGTAGATTTTGGAAGGGAGTTTTTTGAAAACAATTTTGAAGAGGAGAGTTTTAGGAAAGTATGTTGAAAAAGAGATTTTTAGGAAGAGAGACTTTTATAGAGAGGGTTTAGAAGGAGTAAAAACATCTCACTTTCCTAAAGCAATTCTAGCCATAAGAGGGCTAGAATTGCTTTAGGAAAGTGGTTTTGAAAATAATAAGGTTTGAAAATATACACCAAAAGGTCACTTTTAATGTAACACTTTTCCAAAGCAACCCTAGCCATGGAAAGGCTAGAATCACCCTAGGATTGTGATTTTGAAAACAAGTTTTTAAAAAAAAAGCTTTTGATGCAATTTTGAAAACAAGTTTGAAAACGATTTTTGAAAACAACTTTTTGAAAACGAATTTGGGAAGATGCAAGACTATGATATGCACAATGCAATTTGGGGTCGTGAACATACAAGGCTAAGGCTTCACCATATAATCAAGGGGGCCGGACCCACGTGGTCTTTGGTTAGACTAAAAGAAAGCCCCCGACACGGTGACTCTCCGATAGTCCAATCCTACACATGGACAGGGAATCCCCTTATTTCAAGCATGCAAAGAAAGGGGGGGAAAGAGATGGGGGATTAAAATAGAGAAAACCCAAGTGGGTTGGGGAGAGAAGAGAGAGGGGGGAAGTGCAGAAAATTAAAGAGAAAGCCTACCTTGTTTCTTGTTTATTTTGCGCGTCGTGCAGTCTTCGATCTTCGGTCTTCGGTCTTGATCTTCACCTTTAGTCTTCAAGGATTGTCTTCAAGCTTTGGATGGCTGCTCTTCAAGTCTTCAAAGGGTGTTTGAAGGTTAGGGTATGAGTGTATGGAGGAGTGTATGAGTGTATAGGAGGCTAGGGTTTGTTTAGGGGCTAGGGTTTGGAGAAACCTAAGGAGGCTAGGGTTTTGGAGGTGCTCGAGCTCTATATATCGAAATATAGGATTCTTAGGTTAAGTTTGCAGACCCCTTTCACGTTGAATGAGGCTCTGTATATATAGAGGGAAGACAAGCCTGGCGCCTGTTGCAGTGGCGCCAGGGCAAAATTTACACTGGCGCCACTAGTAGTGGCGCCAGGCCATTTTTTGGCTTGGCACCACTACTAGTGGCGCCAGCCATTTAGGAAACAATTAAGGTCGGCAAGCAACGTATCTTTGACTAGATTTGGACGCCTGTACTAGTGACTACCATGTAAACTTTAGCTTGGCTTCACTAGGAGTGACTCCGGAAAGTCCGGGAATGATTTGAAGGAGCCGGGAGTGACCCGGAAAGCCGGAAAGGAGCAGGAACACTTAAAATAGTGTCCTGGAGGTATTTGACTTGAAAAGTGAGGGTAAGATGTGTCGGAAAGGTCGACCGGGCCTTTAGGGGCAAAACGGTCAACCGGACCGGAAAACTGCCGGGACAGACTCAGACTGTCCCAAGAAAAGACTTGGGATCTGGAAACATTATTTAGAATGTTCCCAAAGGTTGCCAGTTTGATTCCCAGAGCCGGTGTGGTCGAAAAAGGAGACCGGCCCACTAGGGGCAAAACGGTCATTTTGCACCGGGTTTGCCGGAACTGACTCGGAATGGTCCGAAAAAGTAAAGGAAGATTGAGAATACTATAAAAAGTATTCTCGAGTCATTACCGGTTTGATACCCAGAGCCGGTGTGGTTGGAGAAGGAGACCAGCCCACTAGGGGCAAAACGGTCATTTTGTACCGGGTTGGCCGGAACTGACTCGGAATGATTCGGCAAGGTAAGGGGAGGTTGAGAACACTATAAAAAGCATTCTCGGGTCATTACCAGTTTGATACCCAAAGCCGGTGTGGTCAAAGAAAGAGACCGGCCCTCCAGGGGCAAAACGGTCATTTTGTACCAGGTTCGCCGGAATTGACTCGGAATGGTCCGGAAAGGTAAAGGAAGGTTGAGAATACTATAAAAAGTATTCTCGGGTCATTACCGGTTTGATACCCAGAGCCGGTGTGGTTGGAGAAGGAGACCGGCCCACTAGGGGCAAAACGGTCATTTTGTACCGGGTTGGCCGGAACTGACTCGGAATGATCCGGAAAGGTAAGGGGAGGTTGAGAACACTATAAAAAGCATTATCGGTTCATTACCGGTTTGATACCCAAAGCCGGTGTGGTCGAAGAAGGAGACCGGCCCTCCAGGGGCAAAACGGTCATTTTGTACCGGGTTCACCGGAACTGACTCGGAATGGTCCGGAAAGGTAAAGGAAGGTTGAGAATACTATAAAAAGTATTCTCAGGGGGTTACTGGTTTGATACCCAGAGCCGGTGTGGTTCCCGGGGCGTTCGGATGCCTAGGGGCAAAATGGTCATCTTGACCGAAAAGTCTCGAAAAAGGTCCTAAGGGTAGTCTGGTTATTTTTCACCGAAGTGAGCTAACAAACATGGGTATTGACCTAGGTGTTGAGTATTTTCGCTACTCGGACGGGGTTGAGTATTTCCGCTACTCGGACGGGGTTGACGATTTGAGAGTATTTCCGCTACTCGGACGAGGTTGAGTATTTCTGCTACTCGGACGGGGTTGATGATTTGAGAGTATTTTCGCTACTCTAACGGCTTTGTGAGTATTTCCGCTACTCTAACGGTATGAGTATTTCCGCTACTCGGACGAGGTTGATGATTTGTGAGTATTTCCGCTACTCGGACGGGGTTAATGATTTGTGTGTATTTCCGCTACTCTAACGGTTCTATGAGTATTTCCGCTACTCTAGCGGTTCTGTGAGTATTTCCGCTACTCTAACGGCTCTGTGAGTATTTTCGCTACTCTAACGGTTCTGTGAGTAGTTCTGCTACTCAGACCGTCTCGAGGAATAAACTGTCTCGAGAGAGGGATTGGAAAGGGGTCTTACCGTCTCCGAAGAGACTTGCCTGGATTGGAACCGTCTCGAGGAATAAACTGTCTCGAGAGAGGGATTGGAAAGGGGTCTTACCGTCTCCGAAGAGATGTGCCTGGGTTTTGAGTGTTTCCGCCACTCTAACGGTTTTGTGAGTATTTCCGCTACTCTAACGGTTTTGTGAGTATTTCCGCTACTCTAACGGTTTGGTGAGTAGTTTCGCTACTCAGACCGTCTAGAGGAATAAACTGTCTCGAGAGAGGGATTGGAATTGGAATAAGAAAGGACAATGCCCCTAAGGGCATTTTGGTCATTTTGCCTCTATTTGGGCCTGACAGGCCCACGAAGCGATGGAAAGACGGAATTTGGACTAGAGGATTGGTTTCGATAGGAATATGCCCAAAATGACTTGAAAACAAGTCTGGACGGAGTGTAGACTGTCGAGCGGTCAAAAATGGGGTGCTTACAGGCTACCATATACTTTAAGAGGTACTTCCCTACCTTTCGGATCCCTAGAAAGAATGGTTTTATCAATCACCTTTCCACTCCTCAAAGTAGTGATAGCTTGCACTTGTTCGTGATTGGATAGTTGGCCTAGGGTTTTGGTTGAGTGCACTTGCCTAGACAGGTTCAATTGAGGTTGAGCGGGTAATTTTCCTTTCTCATTAAGAGTCAAAGCTTGAGTCAAAATAGTTAATTGACTCTTAATCTCATTCAATGTTTGGCCTTGTTACTCTAATGCCCTATTGACCTTCGAATTCACTCCATTTTGGTTATGTATAAATTGTTGAAAGGTATCATCTATGGTTCTCTTATGCGGTGGTTGATATGTGTTGATAGGAGCTTGTTGTGGAGGTTGATATGATCATGGCTGTGGTGGTTGTGGTGGAAATGGAGCAACCGGTGGAGGTTGATACGGTTGTGCTTGGTAAGTTGGAGGAGGTGCTTGCTATGCTTGAGGATTTTGAAATCCTCCCTGGTATGGCTGGGCATTTGACGACCCCTCATCTTTCCATGCAAAGTTAGGGTGATCCTTTCACCCCGGGTTATAAGTGTTAGGGAAAGGATTGCCTCTTCCCCTTTGGAATTTACCAATTGCATTGACTTGGCCATGTAGTGCCTCCTTAGCTCCCGGAATGACCGAACACGATGACATATCGTGATCGGTGTATCACACACTAAACAAGACTTCTTGACTCCTTCAACCTCTACCGCATTCACTTTCTTAAGTTCTAGGGCTTCTAATTTTCTTGCCAACACCGCTAAACGAGCATTCATATCATCAACCTCTTTTAATTGGTATTTCACTCCAATTCCCTGTTGAACTAGACGACCCTTAGGATTTTGGGTCCCAGTCATGGACTAATTTCTAGTGGTGTTTGAGGGATGGTCAAACTATGCATAGGCCTCATGAGGTTGCTTGTTCATGAACGTCCCTACACATATTGTTTCCACAAATTACTTTGACTGGGGAGTGAGTGATGCATAAAAAATTTTGATGATGTGCCAATCATCATAACCGTGGTGTGGGCAAGAAATTAGAAGTTTCTTAAACCGCTCCCAACATTAGCAAAAATTGAGAAATTTGACGCCGCAATGCCTCGGTCCTATTTTCTGGAAAAAAATTTCTTCAAAAACTCCCCTTGAAGGGTTTGCCAAGAGTGGATAGAAAATGGTCGCAACAAATTGAACCACGTCTTTGCGGCGTCCTTTAGGCAAAACGGGAAAAGTTTTAGAAAAAAGATTTCCTTTGGGACCGAGTTATCCATCACAATTGAACATGCCTCCTCAAATTCCATAATGAAGCAATATGGTTTCTCCGAATCCATCCCATGGAATTGTGGGAGCAATTGCATCATACCCGGTCGAATATTCAAAGTGGTATACTGAGGTGGGAATATGATGCATGAACTAGGAGCTTGCCTAGGCTGGTTCATATAGTCACAGAGAGTGCGATATTGAGGGGTTGCTACGTCGCCACGAACACTCCCTCTCTCCATGTTCTCACCTCCTACCATGTTAGGGATCTCTTCGAGGGGATTACGTGTTAAGTTAGGAATGAAATTCTCAATCGGATTGGGTGGTATATGTAAGCACCCCATTTTTTACCGCTCGGCAGTCTACACTCCGTCCAGACTTGTGTTCAAGTCATTGTGGGCATATTCCAACTGAAACCAACTTTCTAAGTCCAAATCCCATCTGTCCATCGTTTCGCGGGCCCGCCAGGCCCAAATAGAGGTAAAATGAACAAAATGCCCTTAGCGGCATTGTTCTTTCTAACTCCCTTTCTAATCCCTCTCTCGAGACAGTTTATTCCTCGAGACGGTTCTAAATTAGGCACGTCTTTTCGAAGACGGTAAGTCCCCTTTCCAATCCCACTCTCGAGACAGTTTATTCCTCGAGACGATTCCAAATCAGGCACGTCTTTTCAAAGACGATAAGTCCCCTTTCCAATCCTTCTCTCAAGACACTTTATTCCTCGAGACGGTTCCAAATCAGGCACGTCTTTTCGAAGACGGTAAGTCCCCTTTCCAATCCCTCTCTCGAGACAGTTTATTCTTCAAAACGGTTCCAAATCAGGCACGTCTTTTCGAAGACGGTAAATTCCCTTTCCAATCCCTCTCTCGAGACAGTTTATTCCTCGAGACAGTTCCAAATCAGGCACGTCTTTTCGAAGACGGTAAGTCCCCTTTCCAATCCCTCTCTCGAGACAGTTTATTCCTCGAGATGGTTCCAAATCAGACACGTCTTTTCGAAGACAGTAAGTCCCCTTTCCAATCCCTCTCTCAAGATAGTTTATTCCTCAAAACGGTTCCAATTCAAGCACGTCTTTTTGGAGCTGATAAGACCCCTTTCCAATCCCTCTCTCGAGACAGTTTATTCCTCGAGACGGTCTAAGTAGCGAAAATACTCGCAAACATCATAACCGTTCGAGCAGCGGAAATACTCGTAAACAGGTCGATATAGGGAATTGCCAACAAACCCCTGTGTCACGACGACCGCCGTCAGAGTAGCGGAAACACTCAAAACCTAGGTCAACACCAGTACTTGCCAGCCCACTTCGGTACAAAATGACCGTTTTGCCCCTGGTGGGCCAGTCTCCTTTTCCGACCACACCGGCTCTGGATATCAAATCGGTAACCTCTTGAGATTACTTCTTATAGTATTCTCAACCTTCCTCCACCTTTCCGGATCATTCCGAGTTAGTTCCGACAAACCCGGTGCAAAATAACCGTTTTGCCCCTAGTGGGCCGGTCTCCTTTTCCGACCACACCGGCTCTGGGTATCAAACCAGTAACCTCCTGAGACTACTTTTTATAGTGTTCTCAACCTCCCTTTACCTTTCCGGATCATTCCAAGTCAGTTCCGGCAAACCCGGTGCGAAATGACCGTTTTGCCCCTAGTGGGCCGGTCACCTTTTCCGACCATACCGGCTCTGGGTATCAAATCGGAAACCTTTGGGAACATTCTAAATAATGTTTTCAAATCTCGAGTCTTCTTCCGGGACAGTCCAAGTCTGTCCCGGCAGCTTCCCGATCTGAATGACTGTTTTGCCCCTAAACGCCCGGTCAACCCTTCCGACACATTTTGTTTTTATTTTCAACTTAAAAACCTCTGGGACACTATTTTAAGTGTTCCTACTCCTTTCCGTCTTTCCGGGTCATTCCCGGTCTTCCAAACTCCTTCTTGAACTTTCCAGAGTCACTCCTAGTGAAGCCAGACTAAAAATTACATGGTAGTCACTAGTACAGGCGCCCAAATCTAGTCAAACATACGTTGCTTGCTGACCTTAAACATTTCCTAAATGGCTAGCGCCACTAGTAGTGGCGCCAAGCCAAAAAATGGCCTGGAGTGGCACCAGTGTAAAGTTTGGCCTGGCGCCACTACAACAGGCGCCAGTGTTGTCCAACCTCTATAAATACAGAGCCTCTTCCAACGTGAAGGAGGTCCGCAAACTCAGTCTAGAAATCATATAATTCGATATACAGAGCTCGTGCACTCCCTAAACCCTAGCTCCCTAGGTTTTCCAAACCCTAGCCACCCTACACAAACCCTAGCCTCATATACACTCCTATACACCCTCATACACTCATACACTAGCCTTCAACCCTCCTTTAAAGACTTGAAGAACTGCAATCTAAAGCTTGAAGACAACTCTTGAAGATTGAAGACAAAGATCAAGACGAAAACCGAACACCGAAGACAAGTAAGGCGCGCAAAATAAAGAAGACATACGGTAGGCTTTCTCTTTAATTTTTTGCACTTCCCCCCTCTCTCTTCTCTCTCCTAACCCACTTGGGTTTTCTCTATTTTAATCCCCCATCTCTTTCCCCCCATTCTTTGCATGCTTGAAACAAGGGGATTCTTGGTCCATGCGTAGGATTGGGCTATTGGAGAGTCACCGTGTCAAGGGCTTTCTTCTAGTCTAACCGGAGACCACGCGGGTCCGGCCCCCTTGATTATGTGGTGAAGCCTTAACCTTGTATGTTCACGACCCCAAAATTGCATTGTGCATATCATGATCTTGCATCTTCCAAAAATCGTTTTCAAAGTTGTTTTCAAAATTGTTTTCAAACTTGTTTTCAAAATTACATCACAATCTCCTTTTCAAAAACTTGTTTTCAAAATCATAATCTTAGGGTGATTCTAGCCTTTTCCATGGCTAGGATTGCTTTAGGAAAGTGTTACATTCAAAGTGACTAATATGGTCCATATTTTCAAATCTTGTTGTTTTCAAAATCGCTTTCCTAAAGTGGTTCTAGCCCTCTTATGGTTAGAATTGCTTTAGGAAAGTGAGATGTTTTTACACCTTCTAAAAACTCTCTTTTCAAAAGTCTCTCTTTCTAAAACCTTCTTTTTCAACATGCTTTTTAAAAACTCTCATTTCCAAAGTTGTTTTCAAAAACTCCCTTCCGAAATCTATTTTCCAAAACTTCTCTTTTTAAATTTCTTTCCAAAACGCTCTCTCTTCAAGGTCCACTTTCCAAAAACTTCTCTCTAGGATTCCCTTCTAAAAACCTTTGTTTCCAAAAGCGCACTTTTCAAAAACTCTTTCCTTAAAGCCCAAGTCAAGCCCTAGAGCTAACCATTAGGAAGCCCTAATTTTTTTTCCAAAAACATGGTTTTCAAACTTTGCCCCGAATCTAGGTTTCTAAAACCTCTTGTTTTCGACATCAAAACTATACATATTTCCAAAACTTCTTTTCTACGTCAAAACTATAGCATTCCAAATCTAGGGTTTCTAAAACCTTCCTTTCCAAATCCTTGCCCAAATCCAATCCTCCGTTTAGGAAACTAAATCCTATCCTCCCTTTTAGAAACAAAATCCAATCCCCTCCTAATCCAACTCTTTCCTAATCTTCTATTTTCCTAAATCTTAAATTGAACATAAAAATCTTTCCTAAATTTTAAAACTCAAAATCTAAATCTTTCCTAATTCAACTCTCTCCTAATTTCCTACTTTTCCAAACCATAGGTTTCCTAAAACTTCCAAATCTTTCCTTAAACATTAAGCTTTTAAATCTTTTCTAATTCAACCCTTTCCTAATTCTACCTCTTTCCAAACCTTAACTTTCCAAATCTAAGTTTTCAAATCTTTCTTAAACTCAAACCTTTCTTAATCTCAAGATTTTTCTAAAACTCTAAAACTTTCTAAATCTTAAACTTTCTAAATTTCAAATCTTTCTAAAATTCTAAGCTTTCTAAATTCAAAACTTTCTTAAGTTAAATTTTTCTAAACCCAAATCTTTCTAAATTCTGAACTTTTTCAAACATTTCCTAAAATCTAATCTTTCCAAATCTTCCAAGTCCAACGTTCGAGTCAAATCTTTCTTAATCTCAAGTCTTTCCTAAACCTCATCTTTCCTAAGTCTAGGTTTCTTAAACCTCAATCTTTCCAAAACAAGTCCAATCTTCTCAATTTTAATTCCCAATCTCCTCTTCTAATTTCAAATCAAATCCAATTTTCAATTCAATCTCTTTCTTCCAATCCAACCCTCTATTTTTCAATCGGACTCCGGTCCGAACTATGACTGACCTGATTCCTCCAAAAGAATACGTAAGCAACCCTCATAGGTGCGATCACAACTTCTTTCAAATTTCAAATTCCTCCGCATTTTTCAAATCTCAAATTCTACAACATTTTTCAAATTTCTATTTCCACAACCTTTTTCAAGTCCCCAATTCCATAATCTATTCCAAGTTTCCAATTCCAAATTTTCTATTTTCAAATCTTAATTTCCAATTTCTAAAACTTTCTAATTCCAATTCTATCTTTTCAAATCTCTTCTAAAATCAAATCAAATTCTTCTTTTCAAATTTTTTTTCAAATCCATTTCCAAATCAAGTCTCTTTTCTTGCACTTGCATATCATGCATCATGTTTTTCTAAACATTGTTTTCTGAAGTAGATAGGATTGAACATTAGTTAATTAAAGACTCTCATAGGTGAATCTAGGGTAGATTGACATGTAGGTACCAAAAGGGCGGGGTAGGGTGATGGCTTAGTGCGTCTTCCCTACACGTAACCAACCTCTGAACCTAGATCACTGTTTTCAAAGACCAAAAGGAGTTATTTTTCAAAAAGGGTTTAAATGTTTTCCAAAGGCTGCCAAATAACCTATTTTTCTAAAAACCCTATCTTGAGAAAGTATTTTCAAAAACCTTTAGTGTAGTTTTCGGATTATGCTTAGTTTTTAGGTGACCTAACTCACCTTAATCAAGTTAGGTGGCGACTCTAAATCTTTTTTCAAAAGTCCTTTATTCGAATCTATTTTCAATTCAAACCTAGTCGCACTCATTCTTTTAGGAGGGTGAGTTCTAACGAGAAAGTACAACATTTTTTCCTCTTGTGTGAGTATTCCTAGAGTGCAAAAAATCTGGGCGCGACAGTATACCATTGGGATTAGGAATCCCATTGAAATTAGGTGGAAGCACATTAGGTAGACCCTCTTGGTTGGCCAAATGAATAAAACCTAAGTCCACTACTAATGGAAGTCCAAGTGTATGCTCACAGTGTGGTGACGACGTGCCCTCATTCAGAACCCTCACAAGTAGCTTTTGAGTGTCTCTAATGAAGTATGACATGCACAAATGGATGCACACTACAATAGACCGTTAAGGTCAAACATCACGTCATACACAAACATATAATGCCGGACTACGGATTTTTTTCTTTTTTTCTTTTTTTTCAATCGCCAATCCAAGTTTGCCCAAAGTAAGTTTAGTGTCTTCAATTCCTCAACACCGGCGCCATAAACTTGACTCGTCTCTGCAAGTGCACGGTTTCGATGTAGTTTAACTCGAATGACTTCAAGTATCGCTTTTTTGCTCGGGATATCGGGGTCTAATATAGACCAATCACGCAGCACAATTTCGACTCACTCAAATGCGATTACAATTCAAGGAGAAGAACAAACAAGTTAAAACCAAAAGTCCTTTGAGTTTTGAGTTGTAATTGTGATATACTTACCTAATTAACACCATAATCTACTATAAAAGAGCAATTGACAATCAAAAGATAATGTTAAGTAATTTATGAGATGGATTGAGTTTAATTGATCCAAACACACTAAGAATTCTAAGTTGTCATTGAAGGTTTAAAACTCAAATTGCTAAGCCACAATCAAGGGTAGCAATTCAGAAGATTTGACTTCGAAAATTAGACAATTCAACTCCAATTGAAGTTAGATACGTAATCAATCTAAGGATCTTATATTAATACCATCGATTTAGTCAATTCCACCCCATAATTGTTAAACTATGGCTTGTAATTGCCAAACTTAGTCAATAACATAGGTGTTCTAAGAAATCCAATATTCAATCAAAGAAGAACATCAATCCAAAATGATAAGACAATGAAATCATGGGATACCTTCAATAAAGCTTTGAATTCCTTGAGTTTTCTTCACAATTGAACCCACTTTGGAAAATTAGCTACTCATCTTCAAAGAAGAACTCCACAATTGAATTGATTTAAAGATGAACAATTTGAAGTAGAACAAAGGAGAAATAGAAATTTTCTATTGAAAATCAACTATTCAAAGCAAGTACAATGAATCTATCAAGAGATCTAAAACAATCTAACTATTACAATGGTTGTAACTACTTTCTCTCTCTAGAAAAACGTCCTCAAACCCAAAAAATGTGATAGATCCCCAAATCCCCATATAAACCTGTATATAACAGTGAAAGAAAGAAACAGGGATAGCTAGGACCGTACGTACGGTCTACGTGCAGAAGGGGTGTACACTAAATGTAGCTCTCTGAAGTTTGAAAATTCTTGCAGGCATACGTACGACCTTGTTCACCGTATGTACGGTTGAGGTACCGTATGTACAATCATGACTCTTTTTGCTTAATTTTGCCCTTTTTCAGCTCGTAACCTACAAATCAAACATTAAAACTTATTAGAGACAAATATGATACTAAGATAAAATATATAGATCATTGAATGGACTAATAAAGGCTATTTAGGAACTTTAGCTTACACTTTTGAGGTATAATCACTTAGCTGTCGCAAAAACTATTAGTGACGCTCGTAGTTTCGTCACCGAAAATGCCGTCGTGGCCTCAATGCAAATACTCATTTGCAACAGCAAAAGGGCTTTTTGCGACAGTATTTTGCCATCACAAATACTCCATTTTTTTAGTGTTGTAACCTTAATTTTCAAGACCAAAAATTCATATGTATTCATTCGAAAACAAATTACATAAGAAATCCAATACTTAAACTTATATTAATCAATAACATGGCTAAATAATTAATCCAATAATCTCAAATCATGAACTAAATTCATATTCAAAGTTATTAGCTTTAATTAAATATGAGCAAGGGAATTAAATAATCAAAGCACAGGTTGAAAAATATATATGAATCACATGTCAAATCATTACAAAGCATATAATTTCATCCTTAACCTTAGTATGAAAACTTAGCCGCTCATAAATATACATTGAAAATCAGAAAAATAAAACATAAAATATAAACTCATAAAATTAATAAGGCTTGAAAGCTTCGTGTTGCAAATATTTGTATTCTTCTTCTTTCTCTTCCTTTCTTCTTGGCTTCTCAGTTTTTCTCTACTTGTCGCGCGGCTTCTCGGCTACAATTATGTTCCTTAGGGAATTTTTTATTCCCCTTTTATTCTTTTCTTGGCTAACCACCCTTGATGATGTGCGGCTATGAGGTCTTTTCATTATTTCTTTCCTTTTGCTCTAGCTTCTCTTGCCAGCCCAAACTTCGCATGCGCACCAATATATACCTGTAAATATATCTTCTTCACATATATATACATACATATATAAACCTTGCTCGATTTTACATTGCTTTCTTTATTGGTTGATAGTATTCCCTTTTAGTCTTCTTGTTTTTATAGAACTGTTGAAAAATTTGATTCTTTATTCTTCTTTTTTATTTTTGTATCCTAATCTACAATAAAAGCAACCATATAAATAAATAAATAAATACTAAATAATATAATTAAAGGGTGAATATATATATATATATATAAATTATGTTACTTATCACACCCAAAACTTATATTTTGCTTGTCCTCAAGCAAACTGATGTTAAGGATAGAAAAAAACTAGAAGACAACAAAATAAAATTATATAACTAACTAATCCACTTTTGTTGAAAATCTCGATTGCATTTAGCATATGCAATAAGCTTTTTAAACCCCTAGGTTTTCCTAGTGGACGAGTGAAGTCTTGCAAGGGTTTACGGTGAATATACCCACAAAATTCTAAAATTTCCTTCATCAAACTCATTAATAATTCTTCCATTCAAATGCCAGGAGTTTAAGTAATGCCATGAAATTTACTACATCAATAAAAGTAGGAATCAACATTCAAAACACTAGCAATATTAAAGGCACCTCAAAAACTTCTTGATGAGTGATGACCTACCCATTTGGAGATGACTGTAATTTTCAAAGTTCACTTGACTCAAATTCTATTAGAAGTATGTTTTGACTCAAATCTTACAATATATTGCACTCAACAAATAAATCACTCCGAATTAGATGCATGTAAATAGACTCTCATGTATATGAACAAAATTAATATAAGTCAAACGCAAACATCTCGCATACATCCTTTTAAAAAGTGCTATTACAAAAAAAATATTTTAGTCCCATAAAAGGAATGCCAAATACTGAGATATAAATAATAAATATTACATAATCAGTTCAATGAATACACGCGTATCAAGAACATACCAGCTCGTAAGATCAAGTATGATTTTATTGAGGTTGTAATATACAGGTTATGGAGAAAAAGGTAAAGATTAAATAATGTATATGATAATGATTGGGATTGCAATACAAAACATAGGGCACTTTTGCATTCTATTCATTTTTTTTATTTTTTATCATTTTTTCTTTCTGTTCTTTTTTTTTATTTTTATTTTTTTAACAGAATGGCCCTTCAACATAACAGATCATTTCCCAACATATCACCAAACATATAGGTCATGAGGCTTAACAAAGAAAGACTAATTAATGCTCAACTTGGCTCCTCAAAAGTAAAGATGGATAAATAAACGAATGCCTAAATAAATAAAAAAATGAACATGGCCTAAGATCATTTCTAAAAAGTTGACATACTCTTTCAACTTGTATAAAGTCACAGAAGTCATAATATGATAACGGTGTAATATTTTTTTAGCATTCAACCAAAATAAATAAATTAAAGAGACTAACAATAAAATTTTGCACTTTGAACAGAATTGAGAGTAAATATGTAACATCCCTCCAAATAAAGAATGGTTCAATACTCACATTGGTATTTAGTCTCCACATTTTTTTTCTTCATGATATCTAAGTCAAATTCACTTATTCGTTGCAAATCATGTCTATAAGACTCTTTGTAAATGTACCAGTATGAATGCAATGAGATACTTTAACAAGAGATAGTTCAATATATTCTTATCTGGTGGTATCCATTCATAGTCTAGAAAAATAATGAGAAACATATACTCATCTATGTTGAAAACCCATAAAATGGCGGGATACACTAGTAGAATAAGATTTAAACATTTTTGTGGTTGTCTTATAGTTTTTTCATTTTCCTCTAGAGGAATTCTGTACATTACTATGAAAGAACTACTTCCTTTAATATCATTAATAGACCCTCCTATTTCTTTCTTATGCTTTTTAAGGATGTTCAGTAATTTTTCTTCGTTAGACTCATCTAAATCAAACACTGTAATGACTGGTAGTGTTTTTGAAGGATCAAGAGAAACATAGTTCAAATTGTCTAATAAGGATTTCAATTCTAATGTAGGTGATTCCATCGTAGATGGGTTTGGTAGTGATGAAGAATGTAAACAAGACATTACTTTAGGTTACTATTTGTCCATATCAAGCACATGAGTTGAATCTAACAAAACATTAACCTAATCAATAGATTCATCAATATCAAAATTACTCTCAAAATGAGCTAGACAAGCCTCTAAAGGATCTTCATAACTAATTTGAATAGATGTGTCATACACAAGACTATCCATCATACATATTATCCCTCTCTCTTCTTCATCCAACAGTTGTTTACTAATATCGAAAATATTAAGCTCAACAGTCATATTTCCAAATGACATCTTTAGTACACCATTTCTACAATTAATTTGAGCATTGGAGGTAGCTAAAAAAAGACGCCGTAAAATAACAGGAATTTACCCCTTAGAGTTTTAAACAAGTTGTGTATCTAGGACTATAAAGCCAACTAGAAAGTAGAACTCATCAACCTGAATCAAGACATCTTTAATTATACCTTAAGGAATTTTGACAGACCTATTGAAAAGCTGCAGTGTTACTAGTGTCGACTTTAGTTCTCCAAGACCTAACTGTAAATAGACTGAATAAGCCAATAAATTCTCACTCATTCCTAAGTCTAGCAAATCCTACTCAATTTGATGGTTCCCCATTGTACAAGAAATTGTAGGATAACCTAGATCTTTGTACTTTACAAGGACTTTACATTGAATAATGGAGTTGACTTGTTCAGCTAGAAATACTTTCTTAAGAACATTTATCTTTCTTTTTATAGTAACAAGGTCTTTAAAAAATTTAGCAGACGATGACACTTCTCGGATAGCATCTACGAATGGAATATTAATTTTGCTTAAACACTTCCAAAATATCCCCATATTGCCCACATTTCTTTGGGTTTACTAAGTGTTGAGGAAATGGAGTTTTAAGGATAAAATTTTTAGTAAGTGGGTCGATCTCCACTAGTTATGGAGGCAGAGACTTCTGATATTTTACTTGTTCCCTTTGATTTTTATTTTTCTCTGTCTTTTCTAAATGTTCTTCTTTAGGTGTTTTGACTTGATTGTCAACTTGTTTTCCTGACCTAATAGTGATAATAGATTGAACGTGATCTTGGTCTTTTGAATACCCAGAATGGTCACTTACGACAAATTGCCGTTTAGGATTAGCGATAGGTTGACTGAGAAACTTTCGCTTTTCTCATTTTGCCATTTGACTAGCTAACTAGTCTATTTGATTTTCTAGTTTTGCAATGGCTTGAGTATTTGTGTTAGTATAATTTTTTTTTTCTCAACTATAGATTGGCATGTTACTTGCCTAAATGCCTTAAGAAAATCTTCTAAAGATAATTTTTGTTGTTATGGTGCAGAGAACTGAAGATTTGATGGAATTGAATTATTAGGATACTGTTGAACAAGATATGATTGAGTAGGAGGGTGAAAACCAGGTGAAAATTGATTTTGAGATTGCAAGGGCTGCCCAGCTAAATTAGGATTCTATTGATTATTTTTTCATGAGAAATTTGGATGATTTTGCCAATTGGAATTATATGTTTCTGTAAAAGGATTACCAAATTGCTTTCCATTAATTATTTAGTACATTTACTTACTCAGTATAGCATTCGAAAGACATAACTCTATAGTATGTAATGTACTTGCTCATAACGAACATATATCATTTTGAATTCTATTGACTAACTCCATATTTCTATTCATAGTTAAAGCTTCTATCTTTCATGTGAGACTATCTAATTTCATTTTTATTTTAGAAGTCTCTTTTATTTCATATAAACTACCTTTTTGAAATGAAGTGACTAACTTATCCCTACTAGATGTGAAATCCCACTCTTGAGAGCTTTCAGATAATTTTTAAAGAAATTCAAATGCTTCATCACCTCTAAGACTTAAAAAGGCCCCACCATTCATGGATTCAATCATGTTATGGTGTGCTTGTGTTAAACTATTATAAAAGTATTGCACGAGCCTCTATGTCTCAAAATCAAGATGAGGACATTTCAAAATTGAATCTTTAAATCTTTTCTAACTTTCATAAAAAATTTCATCTTCTTACTGAGAGAAATCAGATATCTCTTTTCCTAAGGTATTAATCTTTGCCATTGAAAATATTTAGAAAGAAGTTTATTCACTAGAAACTCCCATGAAGTGATTGAACCAGAGGGTAAAGAATTTAACCATACCCTTAATTTTTCCTTTAAAGAGAAAGAAAAAAGACTTGACTTCACAAACTCATCTAAAAAATTTAGAACTTTACATGTAGCGCAAATTACAAGAAATGCTTTTATATGCATGTAAGGGGCCTCTCTCTCTCTCTCTCTCTCTCTCTCTCTAACCCATGAAAGATTGGAAGTAGTTGCATCATGTGAGGTTCTAACTCAAAGTGTGTTGCATTAATTATAGACAACACTATACAATAAGTAGGATTTATGGTTATGGGAGCAAATAAGTCTCTAAGAGATTTGAATTCATTAACATTTTTCAAGTTATTCCCCATGTTTGATATATTTTTATTTGTTTTTATTTAATTTTTTAAATCTCTCATAAATGTATTTTCAATCTCAGGATCAAATGGTGCTAATTATAAGTTTTTCGATAGACAACCGAACATATGTACACCAATTAAAGAAGGTAGAATAGAGAATGAAAGTATTATTCCAAACTCAAGAGATTGATTTAACTAAAATGGCGTAAACCTGACCTAACTAGAATACCTAGAAGATGTAAATAAACTAAATAGATGAAGGGAGAGATGAATTATTAAGATTTGAGGGAAAATCCCAAAAAAATTTAAAAATTGTTTTTGCGCAGAAGTCAGCATTTTTATTGTATCTCTCTCGTTTGAAGTCCAATTGAGGTCATTCAAGCCATGTTAGAAAGCTAATTGAATGGGCTACAATTCTTCCATAAATAAGAAGTTTCAAATTATGATATTTACTAGCCGAAAAATAGATCAAAATCAGAGCCTAAAAATATGAAATATTTTCTAAGCGATTTTTTAAATTTTTTGTGATTAAGAAACTAACTAAACTAGTAGAAGGGTTTGGTAAATTGGAATTTAACTTGTTTTCTAATTAAGTCCCGGCAATGACACCAAAAATTTATTAGGATAAATTTTAACACTCGCAAGCACACGAATCGGATAGAAGTATAAGACATTGAGTGCGAGGTTGATCCCTGTATCACAGGGACTTGTGAAATTTTAAAAAATAAATTAGAACAAATCTATTTCTCCCTTACCTAGTTAAGAAATCTTGAATTTATTTTAACTATTCTAGCGATAAGCAAAAATAACTAAATAATCAAATAAACAAGTAAACAATTAATTAGCAAATATTAATAAAGAGATGAAATCTTGAGTTTATTTGAACTATTCTAGCAATAAGAAAAATAATTAAATAATCAAATAAACAAGTAAACAATTAATTAGCAAATAATAACAAAGAGATGAGATATCAAATTAAGATAACTAAGGTTTTAGAATCCACATATATGCATTATAATCACTCTTCACATAATTCAACTTATCTCCCTAATTCACTTCACAATAACGTTAGAATAACGTCGTAATCAAACTTGTTATCATGAAAAATAGATCATTAAAATTACTTTAATAAATCAACTAATGTATACTATTTTTAACCTTTATGTTTAAAACCAAAAATTCATATGTATCTATTTAAAAACAAATCACATAAGAAATTTAATACTTGAAATTATATCAATGAATAACAGGGAAAAATAATTAAATCAAAAATCTCAAATCATGAATAAAATTCATATTCAAAATTATTAATTTTAATTAAATATAAGAAAGAGCATTAAATAATCAAAATCCATATTGAGAAATATACATGAATCGCATGTTAAATAATTACAAAACATGGTATTTCAATTTCAATCATAATATGAAAAGTTAACCACTCATAATATTAACATACATTAAAAGTTAAAAAAATAAATTATAAAACATGAACACGTAAAAATAGTAAGGTTTAAAACTTTGAGTTCTACTTTGTTCTCTTCCCTTCTTGATTTCTTGGTTTTTCTCTGTTTGTCGCGGGACTTCTCAGCTTTTATTCCCCTTTTATTCTCTCTTAGCCGCACATCATCAGACTAAGGAACACAATTATAGCGAGAAGCCGTGCGACAAGGTGTGTTTATTATTTCTTTACTGTTGCTCTGACTTCTCTTGCCGGCCCACACTCCAACGCGTACCAATATAGAACTATATATATATATATATATAAATCTTGTTCTATTTTGTGCTGCTCTTCTTTTATCAGTATTGTTAAAAAAAATTGATTATTTAAACGCTTATTTTTTATTTTGACTGAAACACTTGCTTTTTATTTTTTATTCGTAATAAAAATAACAATATAAATAATTAAAAAATAAAAAAAATATATAATTATATTACTTATCAAAATTATTCCAAATACTATTTACAATTAACATTGAAACTAACCTAATTATTAGCTAGACTGATATCGTGAAAACTACAAATGGCCAATTGCCTTTTATCTGCTTCACTCCTCCTCAAAAATTCGAGCCCCCACAACAGATATGAGATCTTTTAGTCTTTTTTTATGTGTTTATCTTTTTGCTTTTGAGTCACCATTGAAAGTTGCAACCAATCACAGAGTCAGTTGGTGCGTCCTGTCCATTTCCACTTTAATCTCCAAGAAGTTTCGTGGAAACAAAAGCAACACTGTAGTTCTATCTATGGAAAAGCAGATGCTTTACTGATTATACTCTTGCGTGTGTTGGTTAGTCTGAAATCTGAAAATGGGATTCATCGTTAATGGTTGTCCATTATTTATCAGAACATCTATTTGAGCACCCAGAGTTCTCTTTTCATTCATAGATATCCTTCCTTTATATGTAATTCTCTCCCAACTCACAAGATTAACACTTCCATATATATATATATATACATATATACATAGAGAAAGAGAGAGAGAGAGAGAGATGGAACTTTATCATTTCAGCCATAAGCACCCGTTGATCCTACACGAACAGCTGAAGGGAAATAGTGATCAGGAAATTGCTTGCTACGGGTGTGACAAACCAATCATGGGTCCTAACTACGGTTGCAGCAGAGACTGCAAACACTTTCTGCACAGTTCTTGTGCCGAGTTACCCAGAGAGATGCAACACTGGTTGCATCCCAAACACCCTCTTACCCTCATTGAGAAGCGGGGTTGTCTTTGCGATGCATGTGGGCATTCTGTTCCAAACTTCACCTATAACTGCTCCGTCTGCGATTTTGACCTCGACCTTAGATGTGTCTCATTGCCATCAACTATTGAACATTGCGGGCATGAACACCCTTTTACCCTGTGGACGAAACGAGCCAAGTTCTGCTGCGATGCTTGTGGCGAAGAAGGGGAGGGCATGTCCTACTTGTGTACGACATGCCAGTTCTGGGTTCACTTGGAATGTGCTTCTTTGCCCTGTAGTATCGAGCTGAGCGATCACAGTCCCCCCCTCACCCTCACCTACTCTTTCCAGGGTGATGGTTCCAAGGATTGTCGAATCTGTAACGAGAAATTGGAAACAGATCATTGGGTTTACCATTGTGCTGATTGTAATTATCTTGCCCATGTTGGTTGCACAAGATCAAAGACGCACAACACAAGGAAATTGGTGAGAGAGACAGAAGAGGAGGGTGTGAGAGACCGACAAACAAACAGAGATGCAGAGAAAGAGAAATTGGGTATCGACCCAAGTGCTTCATTACAGAGGACTGTAGTACATCTGGGTCATGAGCACCCCCTCCATTTAATGCTGAATGACACTGAATTCCTTTGCGATGCTTGCGGCTCAGATGGAAAAGTTTCCTCTTCCTACATATGCACTACCTGCCAGTTCTGGGTCCATTCAGAATGTGCTTCATTACCCAACAGTATCAATCTGGCAGATCTCGATCACCACTTCACTCTTACCTGTTCTTTCAAACCCAATGATTCCGATTATTGTGCATTCTGTGCTGCCAAAGTGAACGCTGAGTGGGTTTACCATTGCGCTGATTGCCATTATGTTGCGCATGTGCATTGCGCAAAAGAAATCATCAGGTTAATTCTTTGCTCTTCTTAAGTTTCTTTTGGCCTTTTGTTTTTTATTTAAAAAAATAAAATAAAATTGAACTATTGGCCTCTTTTATTTCATGATTAGTGTCGTGTATTGTTGTGTACATAAAGAAATGTATTTATATTACAAAAGAGAGAGAAGAGAAAGAAGTCTATCTTTAACCTATGTGGGATAAGCATGCACTGCCTTAATTTTTCGTGTTTCAGGAATGCCGGGGTTAATCTGCTAATTAATGATGATAATCAAGAGAACCCTCATTCCAGCCTCATTCTGGTTCCAGATGAGTCCATTGACTTGATAACCAATATTGGTTGCAGTTATCTTGATCAAGTTGGTTGCAGAACATTAGATACAGAGAAATTCATGAGCGCGGGAGTGAGAGAGACATACACAGAAACCAAGGCAGAGACAGAGACACACACAGAGACATCAGAGTCGGAGGCAGACACAGAGGCAAAGGCAGACGCAGAGGCAGAGACTAACAACCATTCCCTTCCGAATTCGGACATCGGCCCACGTGCTTCATCGTGGAGGGATGTAGTGTACTGGGGTCATAAACACCCCCTCAGTTTAATGCTGTACAGGGACAACAGTTGTGATGCTTGTGGCAAAAAAGGAGAACATTCCATCTACGCATGTGCTAAGTGTGATTTCTGGGTCCACTCAGAATGTGTTTTATTACCTAAGAGTTTCAAAGTGGAAGATAAAGGTCACCTCCTCAGACTTGTCTATTCTTTCAAATCGGATGATTGTGGTAATTGTGCAGTCTGTCATAAGGAAGTGACCACTGATTATTGGGTTTGCTACTGCGCCAATTGCCATTGTGTTTTCCATTTGTGTTGCTTAAAAGGAATCATCAAGAAAGCTCGTATTATTCGGCTACCAGATGATGATGATGATCGAGGGGAGCCTGAATCCGGCCTTATGTTAGTTCCAGATGATGAGTCTATTTACTTGAAGAATAGCATTTTCCTTACCAATGTTGATTTTGAGAAATTGACAAGTTTGGGGGAGGAAAACATGGAAAGAGAACTCGAACATTTCAGTCATCCCCACCGCTTGAGTTTAAGTAAATACATGGAGACTGACGGAAAATGTCATGGGTGTGCGGAACCCATCTCGGGTCCTGCTTATACTTGTTCCAAGTGTAGGTACTTGTTGCACAAATCATGCGCGGAGCTACCCAGAGAGATTTTGAAGCATCCCTTGCACCCCCAACACCCTCTTGCCCTCTTTGTAAACCCAACTTACCGGAGTGCTCGCGCCCTATGCGATGCTTGCGGTCATTCTGTTAGACACTTTACCTACCACTGTTTCTTATGCAAGTTCGATCTCGATTTGCCATGTGTTTCACTGACTTGCACGATCCAACACCTTGGTCATCAACACCCTTTAACTCTGCTGCGAAAGGCAGCCAAATTTGTTTGCTATGCTTGTGGCACCGGAGGTGACGGTAACTCCTACTTATGTACCACTTGCCTCGTATTGTTTCACTTAGAATGTGCTTCCTCACCTAGCACCATCAAGCTTAACAATCACAATCACTCCCTCAGGCTTTGCTTTAATCTCGATTGCAATCATCCCAAAGAGTACTTCTGTGTAGTATGTGAAGAGACAGTGAAATTGGACCACTGGTATTACTTTTGTGAAGAATATTTTTGTGATTGTGCTGCCCATTTGCATTGTGTATCATCAAAGAAAAGGGTCTTCAGGTTGTACATTTGCTCTGTTACTAGTAATGCTCTTCTTGTTATTCTTTCTGCCCGTGCGCATACACATATATAAGTATCTTCTCTTCTTTTTTTTTTTCATTTGTAGGATAGCCACTGATAAGAGGATTAAAAGTAATGATGACAGCGACGGCAATGCTGATGACAAAGCTGCTGCTGTTGATGCTTTAGACCCCAAGCCAATACCAGATGAATCCATCCTCATAACAACCGATGATGACGAGAAGAATTGCACAGGAGAGGAAACAACAGCGAAAGAGCTCAGTCATTTCAGTCATCAACATTGCTTGATCCTCTGTATTCACGAGCTCAAGACTGGTGAAAAATGCAATGGGTGCACGCAACCGATCTCTTGTCCGTTCTACTCTTGCTCTGAATGTAATTTCTATCTCCATAAATCTTGTACTCAATTACGCAGTGAGATCCGTCATCCGCTTCACCTTGAACACCGGCTCAAACTTACTGCGAAACGGGCCACTCGTGAAGGGTTGCCTCGCTGCAAGATGTGTTGGACTCTCTACAGTGGCTTTAGCTACTTTTGTGACTACTGTGACTTTGAGCTTGACATTGTGTGTAGTTCGATTTTGGGGAACCAGCTCAAACACGAAGCTCATGAGCATGTCCTCACTCTTTCCCCAACGAGTGTTTATACGAATGACACTTGCAGGGCTTGTGGGAAAGGTTTCTTGTGCGCCCTAATGACGTGCTCTTGTAGGGGTTTCTCCGTGCACGTTTGTTGCGCGACATTGCCAAGGACAGTTTGGCATAAAATTCACAGGCATCCCTTCACCCTCAGCTATGTTCCTGTTGGAGAAGATGATTCAGGTGAATATTACTGTGATATTTGCGAGAGAAAGAGAAGCCTGAGGAACTGGTTCTACTACTGCGCAGAATGTGACTACCCTGCT